>JAEMWC010000022.1:1345000-1360000 GCA_016490735.1 Pachyseris speciosa
AGACAGACTTCCCTCTATTCTTTTGTTTAGCACTAAGTTAGGGATACAATACTGTTTTTTGCAAGCCCGGGTTTAGGCTAATTGTAGCCTCTTGTTAAAAATTTACACGAAGAAACATGGGCTAAATAATTGACAGTGGAAACAAAACTGTAAACTTAATGAAAATGTTATTTTATACCAAAGCTCAAGATGTTCCTTTTTCTCCTTTCTTTTATTCTAAAGTAGGTGGTGGCCAACTTGAAAGCACGTGTCTCATTTGGTACTTTGGCCATCACACGCATCCTGTAATCTCCATCTTAGTGTGTGATATTTTTGTAATCCCGTTACTCCTGTACTTTTTTTGTCATGTAATTACTCTGTAAGTAAAGTGAAGTAAAATGAACTGAACTGAAATGAATTGTACTATTAACTTTATTGTGCCTGCACTTTGAAATACTCACAATCACAACATGATCAGTGCACACAGAAATTTAAACTACAACGAATTAGAATGAGTTAATCAATAGACCATTTTACAGTTGTCGGTGACAGCAAGGCTGGGTGACCTTGTTTTGATACAAACCTACCTACTTTTCTTATGTAAATCATGTTTTCCTTATGCTAACTAGTGTTCAATTTGCATAATTTCCATGAGAAAAGCAGGTAGGTTTGTATCAAAACAAGGTCAACCCTAGCCTCGTATTCAATCAAAGGCCAGGGTACCAAGCAAAGAACTGTAAAATGGTCTATTATTTGGTAAATAATAGGCTTGACATTTGAAAGAGTGGCAGAAATTAAGGCCATACACCAAACAAGTACATTAATAAAGCCCAACATGTCTTGAACTGGGGAATATAAATTACATTGTTTTAATGACGCAAAAAAGTAAGCTGTCAGTCGTCACATCCTCTATTTTTTGTTTGTTCAATACCTTCAATACAAAAATAATGGTAGAATAATATATTTAAGACATAACTGACAGATGATGCATGTTAAAGAGACCACACAATTACATTTTCAGTATTTACCCAAGAGGTCAATGTCATTACTTTATTTCCAAGAGTAAATGCCTGTATCGTGTTTTAGTTATGTCAAAAGGGTAGGGTTAACAATATGCTAGGACCTAAGTCAGCTGTCTGGAAGGAAAACTTAAATACTGAAAAAAATAATAATAATAACACAGAGCAATGGTTTTTGAAAACACCCCAGGGTTTAAGGAAGCCACAAGTATACTCTTTCAAGAAGAATGGGGCGAAGCAGCACATATTACAAATTCCCCACAAAGAGGGCACTTATTCAAGGGCACGGCACTTCCTATAATTTTCACCATCCAAGAAGGTGGTTTAGTCAAGGGTTGGTGCAATATCGAAAGAATGCAGCACTGTCTGTTACAACTTACTTTGCAGTTGAGACAGACAAATACCATCAATTTAAAATGCAATAAATGTTTCTTCCCCAAGCCACTGACAAAGGAAAGAGAAACAATGATGATTTGGCAGTTGATACAAACAATTATCAATTGCCACTGCTCCATCTATATTTGATTGGTTGCATTAAGCCATGACCATTTATTGAAACAAAGACAACAAATGGTATTTAAAAAACATCTGTTGATCTTCAGAGCACAGTTGTTCAGTAATAGCATCAACTTTGACACCAGTTTAATGAAGAATCACAGAGGCACAGAGGGGTCTTCCCAACAAATTTCTGCCCTTCAGTTTCAAACCAGACTTTTTGCAGCCTGTTTAGTGCATAAACATTAAATCAGTGCCAGAACCAAAACTTTTCAAAAAGGGCAAATAAAAACCTTGATTATGGCTGTGGATTAGCTGCAGCTCTTTAAACAGCTGGGCCCAGTACGGTTTGGATAAAAACCAAGTCTTGGGAGGTTTCCAGGACATAATTCATTCTTTCATTGTTGCTATTATTGTTCACCCAGGCAAGTTATTTTTTGTCCTCTTTTGCATGATGGGAAAGCCATACACATGCCGACTAGCCAGCAGGGCACAAACAGTATTGGAATTTAACTCCCCATTCCCTTACTCTGTAACTTCTTCATAATTTTTCAACTAATTCTTTGCTTCTGTATGCAACAGTTTACCTATCCACAAGGTTACAATTCACTGAGAAACACTATGATCTACTCTATTAAACAATCGTTATCCTGAACTAGGGCCAATGCAATGCAAAGCTCAAGCATTTTAAGAGTCATGTCAGTGTGAACATGCTCAGACTGAAAATTACTACAGTGTATAATTATAATGTATGTCATTATTCAACAAACAAACTAGACAGCTAATAATTACTAGCATCACTATGTACAAGAACTGCAAAACAATTTCAGTGGCAAAAAGAGGATGTTTCCACTTTTTAGTGGCAGCACAATCCAGAGCTCTCTGACTTCTATGTTGACGACTTAGTTGGGGACGCAGTAGTAGTAGGAGAAGTTGAGTCAGACTTGCTGCTAGGTGGATTACTTAACACCACCCAAACTAAGAGGGAGAAATTAACAAGAACACAATTAAACTGATTGCAGTGTATTGATCAGTACTTCTATTTATCAAGAAAACTCAACCCAAAACTGTGACACATTTGTCTAAAAATACAATGCAATGGGTACAGTACGTATAATCTATTTAAAAGAGAGCCCATAGTTGACGATGTAAGCTGACTAAAGCATTCATGATTCAAGGATGGCTTCCATGGAAGCAACTATCTCTTGGAAGGTATTGCTGAACTGTGACTAGACTGCTAAACTCGACAAATCTACACCAAGTCCTTTTATCCCAGAATGTCAAAACTGAATACAACTTTTAGCCCAGACAACAGAGCCAAAGATGTCAGGACTAAGTGGGCATATCCATAAAAGAAGCTGGGAATTCTAGCTGTTGCGATTATAGTTAGTGTGCCATTTTCAAAAATCCTCAGACCCCAGCTGTGTAACTTGACAAGATGCAAGTAACAAAACCATCTACCTTTCCAGATGAATCCATTAATATACATATTAAAAAGTGGATGATATCTTGGCAACCACAAGCTTGCATGATCACCATACTTGTGTGCAAAACTCTAAGATCAGATAGATGACAGAGGTAAAAACAGATGTTAAAGAGAACTTACGGACTATAGCAGCTATGATAACAATGATCACAACAATAAGAATGATCCACATCTGTACAGAACAAAGCAGAATCAAACCGAGATTAATAAACAAACATGAACACAAAATCCTACAGTGTTTAAGTTTGAATAAGTTCCTAAGACAGTTAGAGGACAGCTTTTTTATTACTAGTGCTTACTGGGCTTAAACATCTACTCATAAATTAGACATGCATACTGTATGCAAACAAGAATAAAATACATGTAGTTTAATAAACACACTCCATCTGTAAACAGTTCCATATTTCACTTTTATTAGATCTTCCTGCCAGACGAAATTTGAAACCAAAACAAAGATGTATGTTCCCACATTTCAACTGAAAACAACAAGTAACATAATCGCCTAAAGATCCAGAGTTCTCTTGTTATCACATTGTATATTCTTTTTCCTGTATCTGGTGTAATCATAACTGCTAGCAAAATTCTTAAATGAAAGAATGACATCTAACAACATAGGAGAACAACAGATCATGTATCAAATAATTATGTTTCTGGATAGATGTTTTACATAACCCACTACCTCTGCACGTAACACAGACAGCTTAAATTTGTCTGAAAAGGTGGTGATATGTAGGTAGGTAGGTTTTTATCAAACTCTCATTGCAGCCCATAGGCTGAATTATGCAATTGTTTACATACTAATATTTATAATAAAAAATTTACAATAACGATTAAAAATATAATTAAATTTTAGATGCTAATCATGTCTAAAAGGAATCTAGAAAATAATAACCTTAACAATAAAACCTTATATTACATTTCTTATAGCTATGATATATAATTCGGTAAATAACCTACCATATTATCATTACAAGTTTATACAACAATAAAAATTCTCCTATTATTTTTTTTTTAATGGATTTGCTTGGCGGTCCATTGTGAGTATGAAAGAGTTCTTTGTCCTACTGGTGCAGACATGTGGCATATGGTAAGGACAATAGTTTCTTTTTTTTTTAAGTTGTACCTTGGATCTCTCATATGATGGCGACCTATGGTCTTTATTGGATGCAATGCGATAAAAAAGCTTATAACAGGGCTCAAAATAACAGCCGGTCAACGGACAATGTTCGGTCAAGATGTGTGCATTCCAAGTTAAGTTGGTGCTTATATTAAGTCCCAGTAACTTGGAGGTACTCAAAACTTCTACTTCTTTTCCATTGGTAACAACCACATCCACAACAACTGGATTCCAGGCAAAAGAGATTCTGAGCTCCTTGCATTTAACAGGATTGAGTCACACTCTATTTGCACGAGACAACTCGATAACCTGGTTAACTATATTCTGTGCATTACTGGTATTCCCTTTCTGAACGACCTTGGATGCTGTGGTGTCTTGGGCCCAATTTGGTGGTGGTGGTTGGCCAGTTAAGATTACCAAAAACTTAATGGAGAGGATTGAAAAACAAACCTTGCAGTTCTGCCACCACATCTTACGCTTCAGCCTTGCAGCACTGTGCTCAAATTGCGAGGCTCCAGCTTGCAATTGATCTGAAGACAACAAAGAAAATGTCAACTGTGATGGGTAGAACAAGGAATGAACAAGAATAAATAATGATCAGACTTCCTTGCTAACAGAGTTTCCTTTTTCGGTGTACCCTTACGCCAAGACTTTCCAACTTCCAGGCCCCACAGGAAACAAGGATGGAGATTCTGCTGGGAGGGGATGACATGCCATATATCCTATCAGCATGCACGTCCACATAAGTGAACTTAGAGACACTCATTTGGCACCAGTTCAATATTGTGTCCATTCTTTATTATGTTCAAGCTCTCATGATGAATTAACTTATTTTAAGAAACCAAGTTTGAGGAAATAACGTCACGCACTACATTATAATCATAACAATTACTCTCATGGACTCTGAGATCACAGCTAAAATTAGCCATAGGCTTATTAACATGTGTTAAATCGTTGGACATAATCGTTGCGTATCTTTTCAATACAGAACAGAATTAAAGTTGGTCACATTTGTTGGAGAATCTCTAGTCAAGGTGTAAACAAATTTTCATCATAAGACAAAAGAAAACAAAATTGTCTCAGTTCATTTACCAGCGCGAGAATCAAGTTCTGACAGCTTCGCATCCCTCTCCAAGACTTTGTCAACATTAACCTTCATAATATCCACTACCTATATCAAAACACAGCGGAACAGAAATAAATAACAATCGTAACTAAATTAAAACGCAAGACAACTTCATGAAAAGAGTGAACCCTTATACCACCAGGAAATCAACTACGACTTCCGATTGTGACGAAAGGCGAGTAACAGAAATATGGATGAAGGAAAATTATATATTTGAACGAGATCAGCTTCGAGCCTATTTTCGCCCGTAAATTTCGAACGAAAACTCTCGATAGTTTCAAATTTTAACATTACCTCATCCACTTGGGCTTGTGTCTGCTGTAACCTTTTATTCGACCTGAAAGAAAAAGAATTAGAATTTAATCGAAGGTGCTCAATTTGAGGCGAAGTTGGAAGGCGCAGCAACTTGGGAGGAGAGCTCGCCAAATTTTCACCAACAACTTTCGAAAAAGACGAAGAAGAATTCGATCAATATGTACAGCCCAGTGTATGATGCTCAATAAAGGGTAAGGCGGTCCTTACATTTTGACGATTCGTAGCACGAAACTAGGTCAAATGAACGCAGCAAATACGAAAATTCAACAGCCCTCTTATTTTCCTGCCTTATAAACCTCCACAATGACGTCAATCGCAGAGAGCCGCGAGTACAAATCCAGCGGACTGCTCCATTAGCGTGAAATCGAGGTCACCGGTTTAAACTGCACGTGTGGATAAACTTGCATCAGAAGTTCGAGTGAAATTGTGGAAAATCTTTATTATTTCTTGTAGATCTCTGTTTCTTTCTTGATGTCCTGGTTGTTTGGGGTCAACAAACCCGCTCCTCCGGGGGAAGGACCACCCCTGATCCCGGGGCCGCCCGAGGCAGGTGATAAGGGTAGTGGTGATGGCGGAGGGAAGGATGACTCTTCGGAAGGCAAAGCTGCGCCTGTTTGGAGAAGCTTTGATCCTTCAGGGCTCGAGAGAGCTGCAAAAGCTGCAAGGGAGCTGGAGAAATCACGTAAGTTCAAGAAGAACTGCACCTTTTTCTTAAAAAAAGGGTGAATCTGAAAAGAAAATACAGATATCTTACAACAGCTGATTTTCTGATTCTTTCTGTAATTATAAGTGAGTAGGCTTAAGTAAGTACAGCTGGTAACCGGTCGCCTCGCCCACAAGTTAACTCGCCTACAGGTTAACTCGCCTACACTGACGTTAATTCGCCTACAGGATTCTAGTTAACTCGCCTACACATGAAGTTAACTCGCCTACACATTTGAAGTTACCTTTTCATGTTTAAAGATAAAGCATTAATGCTACGAAATTGTGTACTTACATTTTACTTGAAACATACGATTTGTGTTTGCTGTTTTTTTATCGACTGATACGAAAGCGCGGGGATTGGGAAGAGATCTCAAGGCATGGGACAAAGGAAAAAATCACAACCTTCGCCTTTTCAAAAGACTTTGATGATCGGTATACAAATCTCGGTAGACATGTCACGACATGTTTTTTAACAGGTTAAAAACAAAAAACGGAATCAATGTTGTTTGGTACTTCGGCTAGACTTTAAAAACTGCTTTGACATTTCTAGCGAATGCAGTAATCCAGGGCAAATGCACACGGTTTCTAAGGGACTATTTTATTTGTATTAGGGACATAGTGCCTAGGAAAACCAGGCAAAGTAACCTGCTGCACTTACCTTGTGTCCGCACAGAAACGGCAAACATTCGCCTTTTATTAAAATGGTTGTGTAAGTTTTTATCATTATTTGTAACTTTTTATATACAAAGATGCAAGCACTTTATACTTTAGTTCTAATAGTTTTAACGTAATTTGATTGCCAAACCGAAATTAGCATGAGGTACAAAGTTATCACAACGCTGTCGTTTTTTCGTGTTAAATAGCAACAAAGGGTATGAAATGAATAGACACGTGTCCAAATAAATGATTAGCTCAACATAACCGCCGCTTTCCCCGACACTGAGACCGCATGTACAATCCTTTACTAAAGTGGCTAAAGCGCAGCCCTTCTGTAAATGCGCTCGAAAAAAAATCACACCTTTTGAATTTTCGATAGATTTTGATTGCCAAACCGAAATTAGCATGAGGTGCAAAGTTATCACAAGTCAACGCCGTCGTTTTTTTGTTTTAAATAGTAACAAAGGGTAGGAATAGACGCGTGTCCAAATAACTGATTAGCTCAACATAACCGCTGATTTCCCTGACAAAAAAATCACACCTTTTCAATTTTCGATGTAGCTGCTTTGATCGCAAAACTGAAATTAGCATGAGGTGCAAAGTCAACTCCATTGTTTCTTATTTTAAGAAACGTAATTTAAATATCACTAAAGGGTATGAATAAAGGCGTGTCCAAAATAGTGTTAGCCCATTATTAGTGAACTGACCAATCCGAAACCTCCTTGATAATAGATTTTTAGATATCAACTTTTACACAGAGAAGCAAGGCTCTCTGCACTTCATATTAGGTTGGTTTCTGAAAGGAAACTAAAACGAATCCAACGCAAGGTCTACTGTTCCTTACAAAGTAAAATTTTTGACCACTGGGAGAGGTACATAGAGAAACGAACATCAGTTCAACAGCTTTTAAGAGCATGTGGACATTTAAATGGGCCAGTTCGTAGCAATTAGTCTTTTTTCATGCAACTGCATTACTTACAAGGCAATTTATAGGCAATGAAACTCTTTCAAGTTTAAATAACAAATCAAGTGTTTTCCAGTTTCATGCATGTAGAATTTACAAATAAAGTTTATTTCTCCTTTAAAATAACTTAATTTTTGGAACCTTACTTACTTATTTAGATTTAAGTTTAAGTTAGTTAGAAAATTTATAACAAAATAGGTTTTAGTTAAGCTCAATGTGGTTCAAATCCAGTGTTTTCCAGTTTCAAATACAAATATGTAAACTTTAATATGCTAAGGAAGCAATGATGTACACCTACAGTAAGTAATAAAAACACATATGGGTGAAAACAGTGCTGTTTTAATTTGTGGCTTACTGTAATGTTTGGTATTAACAAAATGACAAATGAGACAATCATCTTTCAAAATGGTAGATTTTACGGCCGAAACATTTGATATATGAGACCTCGCAAACAGATATTACTTACCTATTTCCTAAGTGATTCGTTATATGATATCCTACCATTTCATAAAATTGGGTATGAAATTCTCTCGCTTGGAACACTAGTACTTTAGGAACAACTTGCAAATGACTCTTTCGATGAGACCGTCTGACCGCGCATTGAACTGGTAAAGAGTCGTGTTGTGCCGCTGACTATAGCCAAATAATTGCTGTCATCGGCGGTTGTTTTCGTTATTCACAATATTCTGTCGTTCTGTAAACTGCGCGGCATTCATTAATGCTTTATTTTCAAACATAAAAAGGTAACTTCAAATGTGTAGGCGAGTTAACTTCATGTGTAGGCGAGTTAACTAGAAACCTGTAGGCGAGTTAACTTCAGTGTAGGCGAGTTAACCTGTAGGCGAGTTAACTTGTGGGCGAGGCGACCGTAAACCGTACAGCTTTATTTAAAGATAGTAAAACGTGCCAGTGAATACTGACACACTACAATACAATACCTTTATTGACTTTCCCATGATGATGCTTTTCAGTGACATTTGCATTTACAATTTAAAAAATCAAATGAAGAATGATCCTCGCAGTTGTGAACGCAATTTATGCAATTGCGAAAAGAAGCCGTTGAAGTCCTGAATTTTTTTTCAGGCTTCTTTTCGCAATTGCATAAATTGCGTTCACAACTGCGAGGATCATTCTTCATTTGATTTCATTTCCGCAGTTCATGTATGATTTATTTCATATATCATTCACAATATAAAAAATGTTAAAAATGCAACACTACAGTGTATATTTAAAATGTTCGAGATATAATGTTAGGTATGTATATATATATAGACAAGCGAATTCTCTTGAGCCAAAAGCGCATCTTTTGCACTCAAATGATTAAAAGTTACATGTTAATGATAAAGCAAAAAGCAAACCAGTAGATGCTTATGCATCACTGTTGTTTAGTTGAGTTTATTGGGTTTTTTTTACTACTTACAAACATTTCTACATTTAAATACATAAAATGGGTAGAGATATAGGCCAGCAGCTAAATTACACAGTGATAAAAAGCAAATGTGCGCAGTGACCAAGAAAGCTTAGGCTTTTCAGTTGGTCACTGCCACGGACAATTAATATAAAGTCATTATTTAATTTACATTTCAAGTAAAATTAATAGAAGAGATTGATGCTAAGGTTTAAAGAGTATTGTCAAGACTGTTCCATATGTTCACTATGTGTTAATAAAAGGTCTTCTGGCTTCAGGTTGTGCACCCACTGACCCCAAATCGTGTCATAAACTGAGATAGCTCGGGCTTGGCCAGTCATACATTTAAATGCCATGACAGCATCATGGAAGTATAGACAGTGTGGTTAATGGTATTTGTGGGATGAAGTCAAGATGGAGTTTTGTAATGTTTTAAATGTTTTCTCATGGTACAAAAGCTAGAGAGGTGGTCAAAAAGCCAAGGGATATGAAAAGACAAAACATGAAGGAATTTATCAGAATAGTTAAGTTCAAACATCCTTCCCACAATAATTTATTCAACAAGCATACTGTAATCACATTCTTTTGTATGTTTGATTTCAATGTTCAGATCATTCAAAAGAGGCCCTGGACATGGCCCGATTACAGGAAACAACAAAACAGTTAGAGCAACAGCGTAAAATTAAGGTACACTGTATGTTGTGAAGTAAGGAGAGAGAAACAGATTTTAGTGATTGTACATGACTGTATTACTGTATTAAAAAAGTAAGGAGGTAGTAAAGTGATTAGGATTTCAAAATCCGTGTGGGAAAATATTTTCCTATTTTTAATTTTTAGATCCTAGTTTTTATGTATTTTGCTAGTTTTAGTTTCTAAGTTATTCTAGGGATATTTTTGTGAAGCGTCTCAGGCAAATAATGGATGTGTGTGCTATATAAATGAACTATTGTCATTATTGTTATTATGGTGATGTGGAATAGTAAGCCCACAGGCTGAATGCAAAGGAACTACCCCCCCCCCCAACCTACTCCACGCACCAGTAACAATAATTAACATCTGATAGGTCCAAAAGTAACTTAGCTTTGTAACTTCATAAGTTTATTCTGTATCAATAACTTTATTTTGACTTTTCAGGAGTTTGAGGCGAATATTGAAGCCATGAAGCTGGACAAAACAAGGGTTGAACAAGAAGAGAAAAGAAAAACCCTGGCAGCAGAAACTCAACAACATCAACAGGTGCAAAAATAGAAATGAAACAAAGTAACCCATAAATAGGGAAACTTATGCCCTGAATGTGGAGTGACAGTGTTCACTTGACATCACGGTGACCATGTTGGAGGAGAAAACAACGAAACAGAGAGAGTGCTTTGCATGCTTTGCATTGTACCTTGATAGGTAATGAAAATAAGTGAAGATACCTGAAGGATCATCAAATGTGTGCTCTAAGATCAATAATGTTATTCTTCAGTGGTTACATGGAAAAAAAAGATTTGGAATAAAATTTATCCAGGAATTCAGTTAATCCAGCAAGATGATCACTGAACTATCATTTTCAATTTAATTTTGTTAACAGCGAGCTCAGTACCAAGACCAGTTAGCCAGGAAACGTTACGATGACCAACTTGTACAACAGGTGGGGACTGTTTAGTTTTTTTTTTTTTTTTAAAAAACAAGTTCAGTACTGTTGTTCTTAGTTATTCGGTTCGCCTTTACAAATCTCTAGTAATTTGTTATTTATCATGGGGAGGCACATGTTTATAAGCACTGCTTTTTTTGTGTCTCCTTGCCTTATTTTATTTTGCATAATACGTGGTATGTGTAAAATGGCAAAACAAATAAACTGAACTGAACTGAACTGAATTGTTTATTTCAACATTTATTCCCAGAACAACTAAAATTTCAGGTTTTATTCCCCAGCGAAGAATGAATGAAGATAATTTGGCTAAACAAGAAGAATCGGTCAGGAAACAAGAAGCTATGAAGAGAGGTATTTTAATTTCCTTAGTTATATCTTTATTGACAAAATGTGCATTTTCCTGGGACAACCATCTACCTAAGCCTATGCTATGTAATAAAACCACTTCCTCAGGCACTATAGATATTTTCATGTGGTCTACACTGTAGTTGCTGCTCATCTACATTGTACAACCAGCAAACATCAACAATATTATAACAATTGTAGCTCAATAAAATTAATATTATGCTCGTCATAACTTCCGAAAAACCCTTTGATAGTATGTTGGGTGTAGACATCTGCTAGTCAATGGAAAACACCCCACTGAAGGGTCTGTAACTTAAATTATTTTGTTTTCAGGTACAATCGAATACGACGCTCAGTTAAAACATGAAAATGAGATGAAAAGACTTGAAGCTGAACTCCGTGGGAAGTAAGGAAAATCTAATTGTTGCAAATGAAAGACTGGTTACAGAATTTTGAAAATAAAAGTATAAATAAGTGTTTTCTTCCTTTTATCATGAAATTGAGGTTTCATAAACAATCTGGTACATTCAACTCGTACTCCGAAGAACACTTTTCTTCAGGTGGCTCCCCTGGAAAATAATGGCTTACTACTAACTTAAAGACTACAGTGTACATGTTTCTGAGCATAACAACAAAGTCTATGCTTCTTTTCAGAGCCAAGATAGAACGTGAAAACAAGGACATCAAGCTGGAGAAGATCAGGGTGAAGGCTGCTGAGCAAAGAGAAACTGTTCTCCAGTCAATCAAGTAAGCAGCACTTGATGGTGTACTGTATACAGTGTACAGTATGTTGTGTTGGTAGCTTAATTTTATTTATCTGTCTGTGTAGTATAGACCCTTATATTATAGTCAACTTGGATGAAAAAAAGGCAGGAGGGCCAGGGATTTTCCCTGGATATCTTGATCTTGATCATCAGCGACTTTTATACCACAACAATTGGAATCCCCACCTACTTTTTTCATGCCCCCACCTACTTCAAAATGTAACTGCAACATCACTGAAGCTGATCCCCAGTTTGGACTTCAACTCAGGCAGCATTGGTAGGCAGCTGGGTCGCTACTGTTTCCCTAAGCTGCTATTTTATTCAAACAGAAAACTGAGTTTAAAATTATTTTATTGTTTATCCTCTACAGGACAGCTGGAAGCATTCTTGGAGCAGGATTTGATGCTTTTATCTCAGACTGGGATAAAATCTCAGCCACTGTGAGTGAAAAGTTGAAAGCTTTACTGTTAAATGTTGGTCTTTTTATGCTAATGAGTGTTTTTCAATGCCTTCTTCAGGCTGCTGGATTGACCCTCCTTGCTCTTGGTGTCTACACAGCGAAATACGGTACTGGAGTTGGTGCCAGGTCAGGTTTGCTCTGTACTAAAATTAATGTTCTCTTGTAGGGGACCAAATTAGACACTGAGACATTAGACTGAGTGGTGTACAGCACATTTATCCTCATTCTTTCCTAAGCAATTGAAAATGTAGACATATTTAAATTTATTTACCAGTACAGCAACCTCTTGAGATGAGGATTTATCAGCTGGTGTGGTCAGGAAAAAAAATAAAGGAATGCTTATGTTTTTTCTAATCATATTCTCAGTGGAGTGCAGTGAAATTTTCATACAAGCATGGTCACAGAATCCCTCTGATTGACAGGATGTGGTGTTTCTTGCAATGTTGTGTAGGAGCATAGAACTTTATCCACATCAGTAGCAAAATCATTTCTCTTCCGACATCTCTCCCAATATTCCCTGCTAGCAGAGGTCTCTGGCGGCGAGAAAGGAGAGAGACCTCTGCTGGTGCCCGACGAGTTTCCTGTCGCGCAAGCGCGAGCGTTCCCTTGACAACGAATGACGTATTTTTCACGTGCAACCTTACTCAGCAGACCGGTTTGCTCGTGAAATTTGCAAGTTCACAACAAACTACAATAAAAGTGTCTGATGTCCGAGATGAAATTTATTCTCCTCAAACACTAGTAAAACCAGCCGTCACAGAAAAAGACCTTCTTGTTCGGGAACTATGTTTACAAAAAGCTCCAAATGCTCTGGGCTCACATATGCGATTTCTATGCCTTCAAGAGATAGAAAGTCACCTTCGATCTTGATAGCTTTGATTCCGCCAGTCTTTCACACGATAATATCTGGTCCTTTATGAGGGAATTCAACGGAGACACGACCAAAACTAGTGGCTCGGGAGAGTAGACTTGCAAACTTGACAACTCTGTGGCTACGCGGATTGCCAGTTGGAAAATCAAAGATTTTCCGTAGCCTGTCGGAAGACACACGAATGTATCGCGTTTGTTCAAGAACGCAATAATAGCTTTCTTCTGCACTGGTGTTATATCCTTCATATTGTGACTGTTGAGGGAAGAAATGGCCGATTTAAAAGCTCGATCGAAGTGCATTTTGCTTTCAGTCAAAGAGGACATTATGATTGTAGTACAGTGGGCTCAGAATTTTTCAGCAGAGAATAGAAACAGAGCAAGCGCATTCCTGTTTAACGGAAACCGGTTTTCCAAAACCGGTTAGTTTCGACCAAGAATGTGGTCGGCGGCTACATGAAAGAACTCGTCGGGCACCGGCAGAGGTCTCTCTCCTTTCGCGTCACTAGAGACCTCTGCTAGCAGGGAACTCCCAATAATGAGTGAATGGTGGTGGTTGCTGATACTAGGTCTGGTAAAGGGTGAAAACTGTTCCCACCTGTAGGCCAGTCACTCAAAGAGAATTGTTACCATGACATGTCAGTCAGGGAGAACCCTCTTCTGGGATGAGTTTGTGTTCAGACAATATCATACAGATCACCTTCTATGGCTACATTTTTACCATCTAGGGCTTATGCATGTACCTTATGGACTGAAATTCATTTTTACATCCACACAGATTTATTGAAGCACGATTAGGAAAACCAAGTCTTGTTCGTGACACATCGAGGTTGAGTGTTTTTGGTGCTATGAGGCACCCTGTACAGGTAAAATAATTGTGGCCGAAATTGTTCGGGTTTTTTTTTCTAATAATATTAACCTTTTTCTGATCTCTGGAACTGAAAAATTATTTTGTTCTAAGGATATTCAATGTGATCTTTCCCCAGACTGTTAGAAAGCTATTTGTTAATTATGAAGACTCTTTACAAGGGATTATTTTGAAGGTAAGCTAAATATGTACATGTATTAGCTTCAGTGACCAAAACGTCTAAGAGTTTTCTCCAACAGTAATAAGTACATTTTCGGTAAGTTCTGCACCAAGTATCCATACAAAGGTGACTGTTAAGTAACCAGGTTTGCCAGGTGTGCTGAATTCATACGGTGCTTTCATACAAACTGCGCCTGTTAAAGATGTTGCTAGAAACTGACAGATGCATTTTTAACATCATTGCAGCCATCACTGGAAACGCGGCTCCAAGAAGTAAGCAAAGCCACAGCCAACACAAAAAAGAATAAAGGGTTTTACAGAAATCTGCTGTTTTATGGACCACCAGGAACCGGAAAAACCATGTTTGCAAAGGTGAGACTGATAAATAACTGAGCGTTTCTTAAAAAGGCAAAATCATTGTTGGTAATTATGTCGAGGATCATAATTAAGATGGCGATGACTTTGATGATGCTGAATGATGATGGTGATGTTGTTGTTGTTGATGATGATGATGATGATGATGATGATGGTGATGGTGGCGGTGGTGGTGGTGATGATGGTGGTGATGATGATGTTGGTAATGGTGATAGTGGTGATGGTGATGACGATGAAGATGACGATGATGGTGGT
>JAEMWC010000022.1:1365000-1377500 GCA_016490735.1 Pachyseris speciosa
TATGTATGTATGTATGTATGTATGTATGTATGTATGTATGTATGTATGTATGTATGTATGTATGTATGTATGTATGTATGTATGTATGTATGTATGTATGTATGTATGTATGTATGTATGTATGTATGTACACAGCCGGATTTCCCGTCTAACCGGCCCAAAGTATACTCATAATCAGCGGCATTCGCGTCCTTTTGGGACCAATGCCGTTCCATCCGTTCATTAGAGAGCTTAAGCAACGTGAAATGACCAACTTGTTTTAGGTTTTGTGGAGAACGTGTGCGTATGACGGTGAACTCTTCTTTCTTTTTCACAACTTCAATGCCGTTTTTACTAATTTAGCTCCAGGATAGTTCGCCAGCGTATTACAAGTTAAACAAGTTGGAAAAATTGCGAAAGAGTTACAATAACGAGAAGTTACATTTTGAAATGACGTTTTCGTTGCCGTTGCCGTCGTCGTTGCTTAAGCTCTGTAATTATTAAATGCCCCCGTTTGCAATATGACAGAACTCGGAATAGGGTGCACAGAAAATGTGTTCTTTTGGGAAGTCTTGCGCGCCCAGCCAAACCGGTGATGAGACACCGGAAGTCAAGTTTACCCGCTCGGTTAGGGTCACTTTCCCCAAGAGTATTCAGAATGTGTCGTTTTAGGAAACCTTATTTAGTGTATTCTCTTATCGTCACGTCTTGTTTTAGCTTCATATTCTCTTTCTATTTTTTTCTTAAGTTGTAAGACGTAGGTGTAAATTGCCCAATTTATACTGACTTAGGTTTTTAGTTTTAAGTTCCTCAATTTCCCCGCATAGTGTTCAAAAGTTTGCAGTGCTAGGTTAATAACTTTATTCATTTGCTGTAACAGATGAGGCCTCTTCAGTCACTTTCATTTCTCCAAGACTTCTTTTTTCCTGAATTTCAGGCCAGCGCTTATGGTTCACCCGATGGCGTCTTAACAGAAGAAATGATGGATGCGAGAATAGAAGAAGCCGTAAGGCAGCATAAACAGAAGGTGGAGTGGCACAGTACGGAACTTCCCGGCGAAACAACGGAGATAACTTCGACGACACAGAAAAATAGAGAATCTACCGTAAAAAGAACTCAAAAGAATCAGTCGCACAAGGATTGATGCTTCATTTTAGGAATTATTTGGAAATTTGCTGGCTGGGAAACAACGCGGAAGAGAAACTACTGCGGTTAAAGTTGCCCTTCTATAAAACTGGTATCCCTGTGACCACATCTCCTGTCAGTCTCACAGAGGAGCCCGTATTAGTGGAGGAACCAAGTGTGAAAGACTTGTCTGTCTTAGAGCGCATAATTTGGCGAGAGAGAACATATCACAGATTCGTTTTCACAGGCATAGCTTATAATAATAGTAATCAAGACACAAGCAAAATTGCGCTCAGACATCTTATCAAAGCCATGAACATCAAACTTAATGCAATTACTTCGCATTTCGGATAAGACCCGTCATTTTTAATTCTCGCATAATCTGAGATAACAGTATAAATTATATTGCAAAGCCCACTGAAAAATAGGAAAGAAATTACAGTTTTATTGACGTTCTTTTTCAGAGCCTGTATTTTAGTGTAGCAAAAACTAATTCATATACTGAAGCTTGCCTTGTCAGCTTCGCGCTCTCATTAAAAAAATTTTTTCTGTGTGGGTTCTGGGTGTTTTGTTGTAGTTTCAGACGAGGTAACAATAAAACGCTTCACACTGTAGTTGGACAACGTTTTCTTGGCAAGTGGTAAAACTAACATTAACACATCAAAACGCACTGATTGGTGTGGTTGATTGTAGCCTGTTCCAGGGGTTCAGATAGTAAGCGGAGCGCCAAAGTACCGGCATAGAGAGGCGACAATAAAGCGGCAAAAAATGGAGGGGGGCTTGGGACGGGCGGCTCCCGTTCAAAGACCCCCTCCTTTTTCGCCGCTTTATTTTCGCCTCTCTATGCCGGTACTACCGCGCTCCGTTGACTATCTGAACCCGTGGAACAGGCTAGGTTGATCGTTGAAAAGAAGGGAGACCGAAATCACTTCAAGGCCTTGCCTGTTCATTATTTTTGTGTATCAGTCAATTCCAAGAGCGCTCATCCCCCCCCCCCCGGGCATACCCCGGGTATTTGACCCGAAATGTGTCCCGCACGGTGGGGCTATCGGCTAAACAGTGTCAGCTAAGCAGTGCCCTTTCGGGGGTGTCAACTGTCTGGTCACCATAGAAATGATTCGTTCTTTAGTTACTGGTTTTGTCGGCGAGGTTAAGACAAAACAAAACATTAACTTTAAAAAAGTAATTAACAGTAAATGTTTTCAAACTAATCTGATATATTCTTTGTAATTCAGCAATATGTTTCACTTTATTGGTGAATGCTTTTAAATAATTAAACGCAGAAGTTGCGAGATGACCGCAGACTTGAGCAAGATTTTCTAGTTGGGTTTAGAGTTTAATTTGATTCATTAACAGGTTACATGTAGTTTGGCAGAACTGAGAAAACGTCAATCTGCTTTCGTGTACACTGACGAAATTAATTCTTTTTTGCCTTTCGATAGACGTACTGTTCTTAGGGAATTATAGCGGAAACAATGGTAGGTATAAGATTGGATTGTTTCTATATAAACAATATACCGAAATACCAACATCGGGATCAAACGGACGCTAACAAGGAAACGAGATTCCTTATGACCAAATTGATTTCGCCTAGTTTATCCGTAAAGCGGATCAAATTTGGAAGTGTTCATTTGGAAGCGTTCACGCACATCCTTTTATTGAACTGCGCACAAAGGCTTCCGTTTTCAATACGACGAAGCCGTCGGTTAAATGATAGGTTTATTAGGCATTGTTTTTCTTCTTTGTCTGTTAGACAAAAGATCATTTGCTAACGTTCGTTCATGTTTATACATATGATGTCACATACTTTAGAAATTTTAACACGACAACTGAGAAACTTCTGCTACCGCATGCAAGCTACACAAGACTGCCCTGAAGTAGTTTACCTTACGCGTCCGCTTTAAAGATAACGCAGAAAGTCCGCTTTGATTGCAGGTACCTCCAAGTTTTTTTTACTTTTGCTCCATATTTCAACAGTCTTAAATAAGAATTAGGGCAGTACGATTTTCGGCAGTGCTGACACTGTTATTGACGATCAGTAATATGTTTCTAGAATGTTTAAACTTTTGTTGATCATGACGTCGACAGTTCATGCCAAATGTACTCACAAGTTATCTTGATTACGGTTTGGCGATTACAGTTCGCATACCTGTAATAACTTCCGTTTATGTCTAGTCAACATGTAGCCTGTTCTGCGACAAGTGGTCGGAGCGCGGAGCGGCGGCTGTATTCGCAGGCTAGCCTGTTCCAGGCTCTCACATATTTGGGGCCAGAGCGAAACATGAAACACGCCGCTAAATTAATTTTCTTCACTCATTCTCGCGCGGTTGCCTCAAATATCCTGGAACAAGCGAGCCACCATAGCTCAAATTCACATGCCTGAGCTGGTGCAAGTCAAAGTCAGCCGCACCATTTCAACGATACCGTTTGGCAACGTTTGGGAGTTTGTTTCCGAATTCACTTGTCTGGGCATTGCAAGTGTGTAAGCTTGCAGTATGCAGCTTGCGTCTACTTCGGAGTCCGCTTGACTATGCTACGCAATAATCAATGCAGGTTTTTGGCAGTCAGGCACTTACGATTGCGCTTAGATGATCACTCGCCGCACCAAAAGGAATAGTTTCAGTGGAGCCAGTTCTGTTCTAGAAGACCTTAATTACTTAGTATAGAAGATTGGATGCTTTGAACATAAATTAAATTCCTCATGGTTTTGAAACAAGCTTAGCGAAGTCTTGTCCTATTGGTAGGGTAGAAGGGGGAAGAATTTATCGAGTCAACCGTTTATCACAGCGTGGAGTATAACAACTTGACACCAGCCCGATTCATACCTGTGTATGTTGCATCTCAGAGCTCAGAAGCCTTACCGTAAAGTTTCGAAAGTAGTGACCTCCCGAAAGTAGAGATAAAATTTCATGGATGTTAGCAAATCCCGAAAGTAGCGACACACCGAAAATAACGTAACTCCGAAAGTAGCGACCTCATAAGTGAGGAAAATCACTCCAGATTTCTCCAAATAAAAAGTGAGTATGTTTTCACATTTGTAGCGATTTTACTAACTTTTATATAATAACAAAATCAATGCGTGCGTTCTTATTGGTCAATAAGCTATGGTTTATTGTTCCAGTAAACTCATGGAAATTTCGCGTGTCTTATGGATTATTATATAAAAGCAATATACCACAAGTTTCTATGGTTTAGGCTGATAAACCACTTGGGATGTTGAAAGAACACTCGAAGAATCCGTAAATCACTCGCCTGCGGCTCGTGATTTACGAATTCGTCGAGTGATTTTCCAACATCGCGCGTGGTTTATCAGCCTATAAACCATAGAAACTTGTGGTATATTGCTTAACGAACGGCCCATGGTTTTAAAACAAGTACACGTTTTAGTTACGCGAAAGTAGTGATAGGAAAAGGCTGCTAAATCCGCGAAAGTAACGAGAGTCGTTACATTCGGAACTTTACGCTATCTGATCAAGAAAAAATCAGATCGCAAAAACAGCTACTCCCTTAAATCTGTCATAGCAAGAGGCATAATAGGATGCCTCTTGGTCATAGCCAGTCTAAGTGGTTCAGGCAGCACGCATGCTCATTACAAGCTAAGATTTTCTCAGCATGACAGGAAATCACGGCAGGTTACACACCGCTAGCATAACGGCGACGAATGCCGACGATTAAACACATCTATGTAGAAAGGGAATACTAGCGAAAGCAGGTTAATAATGTTTTAATGACACATGGGCAAATATTTTCGTTAGATGTGTGGTCTAACTGAACTCTAATTCCCACCTTGAATTTCAAGTGTCTTGATATTTTCTTCCTAGATATTTCAAACGGTCACCTCTTGCATTGATCTTGCGCCGGTGAGATGGGAAACAGCGCGAAAAAAGTTTCAGTGGTGCACGTAATTCCAGACTCCACCGTTGAACTGTTCCCCGTAGAAGCAAGCCCAGTACTTGATGAAGTAGGGTACGGCAGGGCGAAGAAACATCGGCGCCCAAAATCGAAGGACATAATACCCTCAATGCAAATGTTAACAGCGCTGATTGGTAATTTAAATTCTCCTTACCGAAAGCTTAGTCGCGCTGGTTTGGCCCTATGGTTTCTCAACATGGCCATGAACGTCACGTGGGATGGCTACGAGGCACGTGCCAAGTATGGCTACCCATGGATGTGCGTGCGTGGGTTGCTATGGGTTACCTGCTTTGTGGGCACGTGGTGCACTATTCGCCGCACAATGCCGTGTTTGGAGCAGGGACTGGGTAAATTGGAGTGTGACAAGCGATACAGGAAGGCGTTGCGTGACATAGCTGGCACAACTGAGGTGAACTAACACGCTAGGGATTTTCGCATACACTTGTACATGCTTACATTACCTACTCCAGGCGTTCAGACTGTGGGGGAGAGGCGTAGTTCGTTGCGAGAATGATTTGTCGCTCCTTACAGTCTGAACGCCTGGAAAACACTAATAATTACCATATCGCGCCCCAACCGTCAAATGGCCGAAAATTTAACCGTCAAGCGTCAAGAATGCAATATTTTCACCGTCAACCGTCAAATGAGCAAGCCAATTTTAACCGTCAACCATAAAAACAGCTGATTTGTAACCGTCAACCGTCAAAGGGACCCCCCCCCCCCCCCCCATTGAGACGCCAGTTTCGCTGTCTTACTGCCTATAGTCCCTTCTTTTAAGGAAAAGTCGAACGACAAGGGAAAGACATAATCTAGGAAAGTAATGCTTAATACCGATCTCTTATAACTTAAAAGCTAGAACTATATTGTACGATATGATAAACAGCACCACCATAACTCCGTAACTTTTATATGAATAGGTAACGCTAAAATCAATTGATCATGCTCAGGCATAAAACCGTCAACATGACCTTTTTAATTTTTGTTCGACTCCAGCAGTGGAGAGGGATCAAGCCCTTCCACCTCGTCTGGCCATTTTAAGTGCACTTCCCAAGAAGGGCTTTCAGTGTCTTCTGCCTCTTACCATCCAATCCCAAATTTCCCTACGTGTTTTTCTTTCTTGAGTTTGGAAAAATTATTAAAACTGAGTAAATTCGAGACACTTCTCCAAGAGCATTCGCTCTTTAGGAAGAAGAACGAGGTTAAGTAAATTACCGTAGTACTAACAGACGCAGGGAAAAGGCTGGGTGACTTTGAATCATTCCGATCCCTTTATACGTTACATAGCACTTTCTTGTATATTTCGGTAACTTCCTCATTTTTACGTTTGTAACAATATTTCCTTTACCCAGAAATTGCCATATTTCCTGGTGTTGTTCTCGTTGATTGCTGGTTCTCTTCAGTATGGTATAATGCGCAAAGATCAAGCTACACATCTCGCCTTTGGTCACACACCTCACCTGGTACTGGGCGTGGTGTTGCACGTGCTTAGGTTTATCGGTGGCGTGCACGTGTTTTATGCATTGGCTTTGTTCTGGAGCGTTCCCACGTGCGTGATGTTGATGGTCGGATACTCCATGATTGAATTCCAAGGTAACATCTCCGCTTGCTTGGTCTATAAGCTGGGGACTTTCTTCATAGACTACTCTCTGGGGTTAACCAAACCATGTTTTTGACAATTGCCTGGATACAACAAAATTAATGCTAACTTCGATTCTGTAACATGCATGGTAATGGTAATGTATTTAATGGTAATGTATTTATATACCGCTCATATCACATAGTCTTATAGCGGTTTACAACTTGTATTCTTGTCTTCAGTGTGCTTAACGTATCAATATACTTTAAGCTAAACCTTACCCGAGAACTGTGTGGCAGAATTCCCAATAGAGGGCAATCTTCGTTTAAGGCTTAATATAAGGGGAACCACTTTAAAACTCTGGAGACGAAAAACCAGGTCAGGTACTCAAAATATTTCTTGTTCTCGTAGCTTTCACAAATTCAGGCCTAATTTATAAAACGCAGTTAGTGCAATTCATGAGAATAAGAAATTGGTTCAAGCCATTTCTAGAGAAAGTAGTTCACTGTGCAACTTGTATCTGCCGATTGTTTTGTATTGCAGAACTCACTCGAACGCAACTGAAAATCAAAGAGACTCCTGTCACCTTGAAACAAGCTGTTGATAGCTACAACGAAAGAATTCAGTTCGTCAAAGACTCGTCCTCGTCTTGTGTGGTAAGCAAGTTAACGACTGAACTCGTGTTCTGTGTTATCTATTTCTTGCTAGGGTATTGAAACTATCCAAAACCGCTTAATACGTTTCTTGGCGCGTTTAAGTGGTCGAATTAATGGCAACAGGCAGATCACTTAATTAATTAATTAATTAATTAATTAATTAATTAATTAACTAGTTGACAGGTTCAGTAAGACATAGGCCCGATTCAGACGCCCATCTTTTCATGAGCCGAACTTAATTCGAATTTGGACCGACCCAAATCAACAAAATTACGCCTTTTGATTCAGGCTTCGAACTTAATTTGCCATCTCTCAGGCGTTTCTAATACAGTTCCAGTACCGGTTCTGAGTAAAACTGCTTAAATATATACATAATAATTTATGCATTAGGTTCGGCATATGAAAAGTTTGGCGTCTGAATCAATGCCGTTCCAGAGTCGAAATTTCCGCCTCATCCAGGCGAAAAGAACGGCTGAGCCGTTCTAAATTAAAATAGCCGTTCTTAATTGATTCAGACGCCGAACTTTTCATGTACTTAATTGAATGCATTAGGTTCGGCTCATGAAAATTACGGCGTCTGAATGGGGCTTATACAATGTTTCTGCACTAGTGTTTTACAATTTGGTCATTTTTCGACAATGACATGCATGAAACGTCGGCTGCTCCGGAAAAAATGCTGGACTGGTGTAGAGTTCAGTTGAGTGTCGAAAGTGAAGTTTTGTGTTTGGTGTTCTTTTTAGGCTTGCTACGTTCTCTTTCTTTCGCCCCTTTCTGTGGCCAGTTCAAATTAAAACCAAACTCATTTGTCGAGCTTGCTTGAACGCTGCCTCGACTCAGTCGATTCGGGCTTACTGCGTTGCTAGAGTCCGGGTTCCGGTTGTTCGAAAGCCGATTAACCGGCTTAATCCAGGATTAGTGTAAACTTTGGTCGCAGTTTTTAACTTTTGGATGAAATTTTCTTTTGCTGCTTTTTGCTTTTCAGGATTGACGTCCTCTAATCTAAAATTTTACGGAATATCAGCGTTGAACAACGTTTGTGAATAGAGAAATAAACTACTTGGTAAGGCGGGGGTACACCTGGACATCGTTTTTTCGTCGCTTAGCATGGTTACTAGTAGTAATCGTAGATTAGAAAGTGCGTTCGAGTATTGGTAGGTTTGGTATGTTAACCCTAAAACCACCATATGGAGGGCCATGTGGTCCATGATGATCTTTGAACACTAAAAGCACATTGACAGCATCTTGGAAAGCCTAAAAAATATCAACTTTGACTAACACAATATTAAAACATAGTTTCTGAAAATAGTTGTAGCAGCAACGAACAAATTATTGTAGAAATCGGCAATTGTTTGAGCTTTATCCAGACAGTAATCCCCAGAAATTCCTTCAGCTCCTCAGGACTTGTTCCGACCCAACATGGTTTGTTCCTTCGCATGGCATATTTGTTTGTTTCAGTGACGAAATCGAAATGACCGATCCGTGGTGTAAAAAGGTTTACAAAATATTTCTCAGACATTTGTTTATCCTGATATAACAAATTTCAGTCGAGGTCGTTTCTTGAGAGGTAAGATGGCAGATCATCCACTTCAATCGCCAATCCTCGCCACAAAGAACCTTCCCTGCTAGCAGAGGTCTCTGGCAGAACCCCAATTTCTTCGTGTTCAACAACTCGATCAAACAGGTCTTGTTTTCGAAAGATTTTGTCGATTCAATTCCGCTTTTACTCGATGAATTGTCCACTCATTATAATTGTATCGCCGCCATTTTTACTTTCGCCATTTCCAGGCTGTAGCAGCTCATTTAAGACATTTAGAAATCACTTTCGTCTTCCTCACCGACGGCCGCCATTTTGAAAGCTTTTGAGTTGGCTTGGCGATGTTCGCCCCCGCAGATTGCTTGCATATTGCAGGGGCAGCTCTTGTCAAGACCCACCCGTTCACCCGTTCACCCGTTGTCCAAAAATCTCGATTCAGTCTGGATTAGAACTGCGTTCTGCGAACGCAATTATTATTATTACGAGGCAGAATGCTTTGCGCAACGAAATTGTGACGTCATTCAAAATGGCGCCGAAAAGGTGAACCATGGAACGAAAAAACACTGGTCAGCTTTCGCTTGCTTGCACAGGCTACCTACGCGATAACAGGCAACCCAGAAGATTAGGAAGCGTTCTTCCTTCGTCGAACGCAATAACGTTAATCTCTCGTTTGCGTTTCAAGCAATAAAAAATCCCTACGCTCATTACACGAAGCTATGTTGTGGAATATCTTGTAATTTTTTTGGTGATTTTTGGGTATATTTGGGAAGAGATAATGTTTCTCAGAGGGCTAGTTAAACTTAAGGAAACAAAAAATATTGCAGATTTAACTGTTGTAAGGAAGGCTTAAAATTGGAATTTGAAGTTCAAAATTAGTAGATGGACACAAAAACAGTTCTCCACCAACCTGGAGCGCCCTTTTGTGGTGTCAACTGTCTGGTGGTGTTTCAAAAGACTTTTTTGACATTTCAATCCCTTCTTTAAACTTCTTAAAATTACACTGGAATTCACATGTATCCCCACCTTAATTCTTAACCTTGGTCATTAATTAGGGTTAATTGGTTGTCGAACAACCGTGCCCGAATTGTCATTGATTAGAGTGAATTCCTTTGCTTCTGGTTTAATTTCAATTAAAGACAAACCACCCCGAGCTTGTTTCAATACCGTGTTTGGCATCTAAGGAGTTGAATTGACTCTGAGTTTCACCTTATTCATCCAGGTAATACTGTGTTTGCTGATAGCATTTACTGTGATATCTTTGGCTGTAAACGCGTACGTGTTTCTCTTCCTGCACCGCTCGCTGTTCCTGTACATAGTCCACGCTCTGTTACCACTTGTTCTGGCTACCTACCCGCTGAACACGGCGTCTTGGGTTACGAAACAATACCACTGGTACGTCCGTAAATAGAAGCTATTACCAGAAGTAATAATCTCTTCTCTATAGGATAGTGGCAGAGCAGGGATGGCGTAGTGGCGTAGTGGTAAGAGAGCACTCGTCTCCCACCAGTCTGGCTCGGGTTCGATTCCCGGACTCGGCGTCATATGTGGGTTGAGTTTATTGTTGGTTCTCTACTCTACTCTGAGAAGTTTTTCTCCGGGTACTTTGGTTTTCCCCTCTCCTCAAAAACCAACATTTCAAAATTCCAATTTGATCAAGAATTTCGAGGGCCACAGTTTTGTCAGTCATAGACAGTTAGTGTCACCCACGTTAAACAAAGTTGATTTCTTTTATTTTATTTATTCATAGTTAAGCAAGACAGAGGACAAGTCAGTGATGATTAAATGTCTGACTAGGCCAGGCTCAAGTTCAAAAAGCGGATATCCTTAACTAGCGGAAAAGTCGCTATCCAGTACATAAAATGTACTGCAACCAATACATTTTTATCCATTGGATAGTGATTTATCCGTTGGATAACGTTATCTGCTTGTCGAACAACCGGGGGCCCGTAGTGCACCTAAGAAAAACGCGGCTATATTCAGCTGGAAAGTTCATTCCCGCGTGCACGTGTTTCCTTGTTTCTAGTTTCCTTGACTAGATTTGTGTTAAACAGACACTGCTCTTGGCTTGCAACAGACTTATAGTGGCTTTTTTATTTAACAGTTATCCTGCGAAATCGCGTGGAATATCGCCTGATACTTAGCCGACGAGGCCGTAGGCCGGGTTGGCTAAAATCAGGCGATATTCCGCAAGATTGAGCAGGATACTTGTTTTATTATTCAACACATTAATGACAAAGCAGAATTTTCTGCGTTTATTGCAAAACAAGCTGGCAAATACGGTAGTTTTGTTCGCGACACACTAATTACGTATATCGCAGGATATCTGTTGAATACGCACGACGAATATTGAGCGCGCTATGACCATATGTGGACATTGTCACAATGTGTTGAGTGATAAACCTCAATATTTTATGTTTTACAGGCACCTAGTTGCCGTGGTGAGGGCCTGGGTTGAAGTTTCCGATTCGGAATCCGAATCGGACGACGAACAACGCCCGAACAACCCGAACACTAACCCGAACACAAGAGGAGGTGTGCATGTTATTAAGCGGTTACTTGCTGACCGCAATGAACAACAGGCTCCTGAAACCTCTCTCCGAATACACATGCCCGATACAGGCCACACAACGGTGAAACCAAACAGCCAAGCTGACGCAGACAGACTCCAAAATGTATTATTTGGATCCGCGAGATTTGTGGGAAAAATTCAACACAGAAGAAAGCTGACAAAGTTTCAATTTGAAAAGTACATTTCATATTTAGAAAAAGTCTCTGGAAATGTAGGGTTTTCGATTGGTATGGTGTTGGTCACCTGGGAACTGGTGTCGGCTGTGTTTTTCTTTCTAATTTCGGTAATAGCGCTGTTTGTTCAGGAGTCCATATTTGGAAAGGCAGAGAGCACCATCAAAATGTAACATCAGAGTTACGGGGTAATATGGCACAAAAGCGGTAATCCTTTCTGCTTCAAAATCCTCTCTCCTGGTGGACTTTGTCCGGGAACTGATGCTCACGTGGTTGATTGATGTAAGCACCAACACAAGCGAACCAGTGTGGGGTGTGCACAAGTTGACTAGCTGTCGTTGCGTTACGCCATTGATGTGTCAGGCCATTAAAACCGTCCACAAAAAATAACTCATCTGTTTCATCAGCTACGAGGGCTCTGGCTGAAACGATTGTACCGAGAAGTATTATCGTGGGTTGGTACAGATTGGCCGAGTAAGAGGAAGTGCATATTCCCTGCTAGCAGAGACCTCTTTTGTTTGTATTCAGCGTACGGAAGAAAAGAGACCTGAGGTCTCTTTTCTCCCGCACGCTGAATAAAAGTGCATATTGACTAAAGGTTGAAAAAACGACAAAAAAAACTGAAAACCAGTAAATAGTTGTATGTATGATTTCAAAGAGAAATGGGCTTGTGACGAAATCCTGGGACGAAATATTGTAAATAGGATACAATTCAAAGACTAAACTAAATTGCAAATTAAATTGAAATAGGTCGTGTTAGCCAAGACATAGGAGCAATAATACAGTATTAATTTACTGAAAACTAAAGTGTTAACAGATATCATGAGTGTTAACTTCAACTTCAACTTGAACTTCAACTTTATTTCAGTAAAAAAAAATGATCTTACAATAGACTGGCCCGCAAAATAGCAATTGCTAATCTAGGCGGCCCAGCGGAAAAAGAAATTAAAATGAAAAGAAAAGAAGAAAAGAAAGA
>JAEMWC010000022.1:1382500-1387500 GCA_016490735.1 Pachyseris speciosa
TTTTTTGTGTGTATGTGTGTGTGTGGTTCTGGTATGTATATAAAGAATTTGCTGTTTTTGCCCCGAAATTCTCTTTTCTTCCTGCTTGAGACACGCCAAATCAATCTTGACCGAGCTAGTATCAGGCATGGATCCATTCCTTGTTTGACATCACAAACTTCTTTGCATGCATGTTTACAACCTCGTTCCCAGGGTCCTCTCTCTTCCTCCCTTGAGAAAGTACCCTGGTTGCGGCTGGTCACGTGTCTGCTAGATTTTTGCAGATTCCTGAAAAATGATTGAAGGGAGGGGCAGGAAGGTTCAAGTTTGTTTCCACGAAGAGGACCCACCCTCTGTGCGGATTTGATTTGTACGCCTGGACACGTGACCAGCCACAACCAGGGTACTTTCTCGAGGGAGGAAGAGAGAGGACCCTGGAAACGAGGTTGGCATGTTTACAAACAGTTGATGCAATGCAAATCAGTTTGACGCCAAACCAGGAATAGACCCATGCACCTTACTAGCTCAGTCAAGTTTATAGTGCCACTGTTATTTTGGAAGCAATAATCATCTCAAACAGTCATGCCTACAAAGAATGTAAATGGTTGAAACTTTGAAAAAGAAATAATGAAAATTGTGGTGGTGTAGTTGCCTTTTATTAGCATAAACAGTAAAGAAAAGCAAGCTTATTTACATACAGTACTAATTTAGCATAAGCTGAAAAAATTATCTCATTATTGCAATCACCTTTCATTATAAAAGTGAATTGCAAAAATTTTAACTAACTGCCCCTATACTTCTAAACCACAAACATTCTATTACTAGGCGGACCAAAAAATCGCACAATTCAAACTAAACATGTGAGAAAAGAGGGAAAATACCATGAAGTAATTCAGTATTCTCGTCTTGCATGCGCATGAGCAGAAGTGTTGTTTTCATCACGTTTTCAACAAAAAAACTGCAACAATTCCCCGAAGCGACTTAGTTTTCGGCCTAAATAACGCTGTGTTTAGATTTATAGAAACCAAGCGTGTTAAAAAAGAAACGATACTACTTTGAATAAATTACACGAAAACAGAACGAGTGGGGACAACGAATCATTAGCAATTTTTCTTTCGCTCAGGTGCCTGAGAGCTTTAATGCTGATCACGCGCTATCGCGACACGAAAAGCTTTTCTTCCCCAAAGCAAGCGATTGCGTTTTCAGCAAATTCTTTCTCCCAATCCTAGAGCAACTTTCGAGCGTATGGTGCTAGTACAATCGATCGTTCACGTTTCCTTTGGTTTTGTAATGATGGCAAGCCTGATGCGAGTGGTCGGGGTTTTTACTTGGAGTGAATGGCACTCCACCCGCGGTCGAAGTGGCCGCCGACGCTTGGGCAGCTTTCTGTTTCAACATTGTCCAGTCGAAAATAAAATCGTACTGGAAGTTCAGAGTCCGAAATAAAATCCTGAACAACTGCCTCAGGTACATGTAATCAGGGTTCTCTTCAAAGCGAAGACCGCGGCAGTAATTCAGGTACATAGCGAACTCGGCTGGGAAACCCTTGCAAAGGACTTCGACCGGTGTTGACATCTTTTTCTCGCTAATTTTCTCATACTTCTGCTTCTTCGTTGCCGCTTTTAGGCCTTGCCAAGGTAGACTGCTGCGATTGAAGTACATCAGAACGTAGCCAAGTGATTCCATGTCATCTCTTCTTGACTGTTCAATGCCGAGGTGGGCATTGATACTGGCGTAGCGAGCCGTGCCCGTAAGGTTTTTGTCCTCGCGGTAAGGGATATGTTGTCTCGTCCTTGTGTCGCGGAACTTCTTCGCTAAACCAAAATCAATCAAATACACCTTGTTGCAGTGCTTTCCAACACCCATCAAGAAATTATCAGGCTTGATATCTCGGTGAATGAAGTTCTTGTTGTGGACATATTCCACTCGACTTATCATTTGGTCCGCAAGCATCAGAACTGTTTTCATTGTGAAGCGACGCGAACAGAAGTTGAATAGATCTTCCAAGCTCGGCCCAAGTAGATCCATAACCAGTACATTGTAGTCTCTTTCTTGGCCATACCATCGAACTGTAGGGATTCCTATACCAGGATGCAGGATTCTGTAGAGCTTTGACTCGTATAGAAGTTGTGGATGACGGGCTTTCTGAGACTCGAGCTTCACCGCAACTTCCTCGGCTGCCCGATCCGGGGAATTAACTAAGGTTACAGCCAAGTAAATATCCCCAAAAGAACCGCTCCCAATCTTGCGAATAAGGCGGTATTTGCCTCCAACTATAAATTCGGACCTTGAAGAACTACCACTGCTACTAGCCATGACGAAATAATCGTTTGTTTGACGGGGAAAAGAGAGTAAATGTGGTAAAATTTAGCCAACCATTTTCCCGACACACGCCATTCTCGAACACAAACTCAAAAACAGTCAATATGACGTGGGTAGCCAAGGTCGTGCGCAAGGCATTTAGGGTAATCACTTGTTTCTCTCTTCCGGTTTACAAGATATTACACATGGAAAAACAACACCCTCGATTAATATCTTGTCATTGTCGTATGCGTTTTACGTTTTATAACAACATCGCGAGGGGCACTGAGTTTATTGAAGGGTTCTTCATAAACGTTTCTTTCTAGAATGTCCTGAGCAAAATGATCCACGAACGTTTGGGACGTGGGCTGAAAATCACGTCGTCATCGAGGTGAGACGGTTGTACAAGCAAACCGGAAGTGGTTCCGACATTTGTTTGTTTCGCAGCTCAAAACGTGAATAATTAACAAATTTCGAGAAATTGAGCTTCAGGTTTTATCATGTCCCATATTCTGGTGATTTTGTTGTGCGAGATCACAGACCCTCGAAACTTTTGCGTGGGTCGTATTGACTACTTACAAAATACCACCGGGAATTAATCATGCGACAATTATCGGAAGTTAAGGTGGATGATTACATCAGACCTGTAGCCGATATTGTACTTAACGATAAAAAATAATCTGTTATTTTTATCCATCACCGCAAAGACAAGTGTCGGAATTTCTGAACATGAACATGTTCTGTTTTGTTCTGAACAGAAAGCCAGCCTGAGACTTATAATTTTTGCAATAGCTTGGTGACAAAGAAAGAGAGAAAGAAAATGAACTATAAGATCTTCGGCAAATACTTAGGTCCGCCTCAAAACAAAACGACAGCAACAAAAACAAAACTGACCAATGACATATGAAAAAATATATGACCTTCATGAAAAGCTAAACGTCAGCAATACTAAAAGGAAAAATTGAAAGACGTCCCCATGAATTTCTCGTGACGTTCTTCAAACCACAATTACGAAAGCTTGATGGTAACAAACAAAAGAAAGAACACTTTGTAATTTCATGCTGTTGCCAGGAAAAGAACTGGGAAAAGGGATTATTTATTGTTTGAACAAGAGCGTCGTAGTCACATACACCGCCGAATGCTTTTCATCCGTGTTTACAGAAACCAGATTATGTAACCAATACACAATGCCTATTCCATAATTATTCAAAAAAGCTTACTAATCCCTTAATCCTAGTTTTCAATATACCCCCAAGTTGTCGGTCTCCATAACGATATTTCTAGAATGTTTTAGAGTTATCTAGGATTTTTGCTAAGGTCTCGTACACTGTAGTTTGCAGCCAAGTGCAGACTTGCCCTAGCTTTCGACGAAATTTCATATTTCTTCAAGTCTTTAAAATGTGCTTTCCTAAGACATACTATTTCAATAAGCAGCCAACTTCATAAAACCAAGTCTGTCAGCTCATTGATTATCATTACAGTGAATGTTACTTTTTTGTCACTTTTTACCTTTTTTCCTTGTTATCATCTCGAGATTTCATTCAATCCAAAATAGCCATCATAGATTTGTAACACATAACGCCATAAACATCTCAGAATTTTGGGTTGATTTTTAGAGTGTTTGTGAAGAAGAATAAGGAATAAGGAAAGGTGGGGGGAGGGGGGGGGGAGAGTAATTTTTAGGTAAGGCGAGAAAAAAAGGTTTTAAGGTGATTCAAAATTAAATTTGGAGGTTAAAAATCAATAGACGAACACCAAACAGTCCGCCTTCAACCTGACGTGCACCCGCATTGTAGTGGATGTCCGAGTGTTTGTGCATGCCTTATTTTCCCTTAATTTCTTCATCAAATCACTTCTTATTTCATTAGCGCCCAGGTAAACAAATAATGTGACGGGCCTGCTTCCGTATTGAACTTTAAAGGAACAACCACAGAGTCGACAAAAATCCTTTACAAAGGAAAAATTCGCTTGGCTTGCGTACAATCTCTTTCAGCTTGTTTTGTCACCTGTCGTACTTCCCCGGGGGGGGGGGGGGGTTACTCCCAGAAAATTGGATGGGGATGTGTGGCCCGCTTCCAGAAACCCTTACCCTATTTCAGACCAAAAATATGCGATTTTCCCTACCCTATTTCAAACCTGACAAAAAATTTGATACCCTATTCCAGACCTATTTCACGTACACAGTTGGCGTAAGACAAAAAAGAAGGGCTTTTGTTGATGGTCTTATCGGCTAAAGATGAAGAAGTAGCTTCTTCTTAAAAAACATACCGAATTCAAGACAAGAGTGCACAAACCAAACCCTATTTCAGACCAAAATGGTCAAAATCGATACCCTATTTCAGACCAAAACGGCCCGCACATACCTATATAGCTCATATAAGGCAGTACCCCCCCCCCCCCACCCGGGCGTACTTCCTGGAGTGCGCGTTGGATCTAGAGCGCAGCGTGCAGTGAAACCGCGAGATGCCGCAAAAAGCACGGTCAAGGAATCCCTTCCCGTGCTCGTCTCAAATTTGCACAATTTTAACGTCTGTTCGCGCAAGTGATCTCAGTGTGATTTGAGGAGAAACGTACGAATGCTTGCAGTCTACAGTCTACAAGGATTTTACACTTGCCGCGAAAAGTTGCGGTAGGTGGGGCGAGACTGTCATCAATCATGATTGATTGATGGCATGTTATTTTCAGCAAATAGAAACAGTCATCGGAGCACGCTGACTCGC
>JAEMWC010000022.1:1392500-1452500 GCA_016490735.1 Pachyseris speciosa
ATCAGAACCTGTAAAATGAATCCAGTTTTGAGAATACATGTAGAACCTACTGACACTCTGTCACTTGAAAGTTGCTGATGATATAAAAGAGGCCTTCCAAGGGGTGGAGTGACAAGCGACACGGCTCCAAAACAGGCAGTAATTTTCTCCCAAAACACCGACAACCAACAGAAATTGCCAGAAAAAGCATGACAGTTTGCGGCAGGGATAATTCACTTTCCATTCCTCTCTGTTATCTTTGCGACAGTGATATTTGTCCCTAACAAAACAAGCGACAGATAGAGTCATAAACAAGCGACACTGAAAGTGACACCAGACCACCCCTTGAAAGGCCTCATAAAACCTGTGCAGTAAGTCAAAACAATGATTAGCCTTTATAACGTATTTAGATTAACAGTGTTATTCTGCAACACATGCAACGGTACATACTGTTCAGTTATTTACTGTAGGCCAGATGATTACACTGTCCTATTAATGCTCAACTTGAGGTTGCTAGAGCCAGTTTGACTTGAGAATTTTGCAAAAGTTATGTATTGATCAACCTCTGGGACATAGCAGGTACACAAATGCAGGTACTAAAGAATATGCCTACATTGTATATGGGTGATTTCATTATTGATCTACCACAATGTCAAGTTTTCACCTTAACTTTAACCCATTGGTGCCCATGCCAGCCAAAACCGGCCGCACAAGACTCCCATGCTTCAAAACATTGCAACTTTCTCAGTCACACGAATATTGCCTTAACTGTCAGTTGTGAGCAGGAAATGGACTTTCCTTTAAATTTGCATATCCAATAAACGCAAGAAACATAGCGATTTTTACCAAATATGGCCTTTTGAGTTTGGATAAGAACGAAACTGACTGTTTTTAACGTCAAAGAGAAGCAACGAAAATGCCCCTTTTTGATCATCGTCGAAAAACCAAACTTCAACCATCATAACAAATGACTTTTTTGTTCATATTCTTTTCCCGAGCATAGATACAGCCTTTTGTTCCAGTGCATTTGGGCCTTCCCGCCATTTTCAAGATCTTGACTGCATTGCATGCTGGGAAATAATGAGAATTTTTGACAGCGCCCATTCCTTCACCCAATTCTTTCACATAGAAAGTCTACAGCCACTCTGACCTACCGCCAAAAATTCATGCTTGTGGTCATCTTCAGTGCTCACAAATTCCAAAATATGCGGCGGTAGGTCAAAAAATTCATCAATAGTCGAGTCCCAGAGGTACTAAGTATCCGACCGGCCAAATTCCCAGTTTGTTGAGTAACAAGCCAAATTAGACAACAAAGTACATCACCTTGCTCGATTCTTTGAGAAAGTGGACTCTTAGCTACCGTCATGCTTAATGATGCTCATCAGGCAGCCACTAAAGATGAAAAATGGCTGTAAACTTAGCAAAAATCACAAGCAAACCAAACTTGAGCCGTTCTTGTAGCTCCATGGATGAAAAATAGCTACGTCAGAATGACATTTTCAGAAACCTTGAGCCTCCAGTGCCTTAGGACAGCACCACTTTTCCATGGTAGTTTCAAATAAAGAGTCATGAAATGCTATGGATCGTTTATAGGTGGAAAATCACTCCGAAAACGTAAAAACGTCTGGGCGCCAATGGGTTAAAATTACAGGCTCCAGTATCAAAGTGAAATCGATATAAAGGTTAACAAGGATTGCAAGTGATGATTGCTGTTGGATGTAACAAGTTGCTCTTGTGCTGTCTCTGTAATGGTAACGAGATCGAACAGATCGTACCCGTTGCACCTATCCCCTCAAGTTTTTCCAGCGGCATCATGTGATACATAAAAGTTTAGTTTCTGGCCGAGGACAATCATTGATTGGAACAGTTTACCCATTGAGATAATAACATCCGATTCCTTTAGCCATTTTAAATCAGCTTTGAACTCCATATAGACACCTCTGTTAAAGTTTTATTCATTTTATTTATTTATTGTTATTTTTTATGACACTTGCGAACTGTCCTGACAAGGATTTTGCAAATTACTGATATAGATGTAGATGAAGATGCAAGTTTGATGCTTGCAAACACAGCAAACAAACAATAATAATAATAATAATAATAATAACCTTTATTTACCCTTGGTAGGATTTTATAGCACAAAGACTAGTGGGGCCAAGCAAATACAGAAACAAATAAAGTCAAATTAAATCAACTCAACTCAAATCAAATGAAATCAAATCAAATGTTGGTTTTTGGGGAGAGGTGAAAACCGGAGTACCCGGAGAAAAACCTCTTGGAGCAGAGTAGAGAACCAACAAACTCAGCCCACTTATGACACTGAGTCCGGGAATCGAACCCGGGCCACACTGGTGGAAGGCGAGCGCTCTCACCACTACGCCAACCCTGCTCCCCCTACAAACAAATTTTAGCTGTGTTTTGTTTGGATTTAAAGTGCTAAAGTCCCAATATAGCTTACTTGTAACAGAATACTTGACACCCAGAATCATACAAGTGACTACTTCTTAACACTGGAAAAATGATAAATCACGGGATTGGTAAGCTATAAGGACAGGGTTCCAATTGACAAATGAAAAACTCATTGATTACACTTTGGTAAGTATGGCTATTGTACAATTAACCATAAACACGACAAAATTATCTAAAACCGCTGGCATTTGTTAATGAAATTAATCGAGAAATTGTGCATGGTTCCACAATAGTCAGGTCTTACATGAAGTAGTACCCCAACAGCGAATGCCTGTCTGGAGGGGACTTCCCCGGATGACCGTGAATCGCGATTACGTGCATATGTTCAAGTACGCAATAATCAGATTATTGTTTATTGTTATGAATGGAGACTTTCATTATAGGATGCTTAAATCTGAATTTCCCATTGTTCTGTGGCAGAAATTTTCACTGCATGGTCAACCGCAAATTGCCATCAATGACTTTCAACGAAATAAGCTTAAGGCCTGCCGAGATCTCGGTTTCGTGAGCTGAGATCTCGGCAGGCGGGCCAGCCCGCCTTCTCATAATAAACACAATCAAAATTCTATGAAGAAATAAGGCATGAGCCGAGCCAGCCCGGTAAAGCGGTGCAGACCGCCTAACGTACCGGGCTGGAAAACCTCACATAACTTAAACAGGCCCTTAGTTTTCCCTAGCCGAATAGCAGTAATAAGAACAAAAATAACGACTCTTACCATGATAAGAACAAATTTTCCGCTGTGCTGAGCTCTCTGTCAGAAAATTGCCCAGGAAGAAAACAGCAATTCCAAGCGAAAACAGCTGCATGCATTTCGCCATGTTGTGGTTCGATTTACGCCATCGGCTCAGCTCTTCGGAAGTTCATCGGTAATCCTCGGAAAAAACGAACATTCATTTTACCAATCAAAATGCAGAGATCAATTGCCGGAAACGAAGGCACAAACTAAGATGGCGGTTCTTAGGAAGAAGTCCAAATCGAGAAATTTTAATTTACCTTTTCTTATTGAATGGATAAAAAGATTGTTGTTTGATCCCACTAAAACTTGGATTGTAGCTCTTTGTCTTTTGTTTGCAGAGATCGTTGTTAATGTGGCGGTCATTTGGAAAATCAAATGTGAGTAAAGCTTAGATTAAGCCCATTGTATTAGAGTAATTTTCATTTATTGATCTCTCTGTAGTATTTTTCCCTTTGTGTGACAAAAATTTGGCGGTACCCTCTTCTTTTATTCTTTTATGTCGATTTGAGTTGCAAAAAGGCATGCTGCTTGTAACAAAATTGCAAAATTGGTTGCAAGTTGGACCGCAGAAAATGCCCGAAACTTAGCAGGAAACAGGGTATAATTAAGCTTAAGCTTTTAAAAAAGGTTCAAGCAATTTGATTGTCTGTATTTTTATTGCAATAATGCTGTATTCTGTAAATTTATACATACATACGACCATGTCAGGGCGCACACTAATTTTGTGTGCAGGGATCGGATATGCAAAACGTAGCTGGGGATTCCTACTGTTAATTGTGATCTAATTATGGTACACTGTTCTTCTATGGCTATCTCTAAAACAGGGAACAGGGGGGAATGGGAATGGGAATGGGGATGGGGGATGGGAAACAGGGAATCTCTAAAATAGGGAATCTCTAAAATGGGGAATCTCTAAAATGGGGAATCTCTAAAACAGGGAATCTCTAAAATGGGGAATCTCTAAAACAGGGAATCTCTATTTTAGAGATTCCCCATTTTAGAGATTCCCTATTTTAGAGATTCCCTGTTTTAGAGATTCCCTATTTTAGAGATTCCCTATTTTAGAGATTCCCCCTTTTAGAGATTTCCCATTTTAGAGATGCCCCGTTTTAGAGATTCCCCCTTTTTCTAGATTTCTAGTGCCCAACCTTAATGACAGCCTTGTATATGAAGCTGCAGAAGATCTGTGTAAGCACTCTGATTCATGAGTGAAATAATCGTAAGAGGTACCAGTTGCTTTAATTCATGCATGTGACACTCAACTCTGCATTTTTGTTTTTCAAAGGTCAGTCAACAGTAACACATTTTTTTTTCAGATACAGAGATAGATTGGGAAGCTTACATGGAGGAAGTAGAGGGAGTCATAAATGGCACGTATGATTACACGTATCTCAAGGGAGCAACAGGTCCACTGGTGTAAGGGTGAATTGTTATCTTCACTATCCTTATTACATGTGACACCAGAAAATTCCTATACTCAGCAGGAGGGCATTCAAAATGGAAGGTGGATCTCAAAAGACAGTTTTTTTTCTATGGAAAGTATGCAGAACAGTCTAGAATTTCTAGAGAAGAGGGTTTGAGCAAGGGAAAATATAACTTTTTTGGGTGGAGTTTTCTGAAGTTATTCAGTTATCATTAGAGTTATCACTAATTTCAAAAAATACTTGAGACACTGTACTGACCGGAAACTAGAGTTACAATATTGACCGGAAGAGACATTTCGTGACGATTGCGTTATTTAGTTATTTAGTGATTTATTTTGATCGACAGTTGTAATCGGAGAGAGTTGTTTTTGATCATTGCACAATGTAAAAACGGATATAAAAAGATCGAGGAGTGAACATCGACATTAAAGAGGTTAAAAAGAACATATAAGTGGTGTGGAATAAGTGGAATCAATCGTGAGTGAGAGTGTACCGCGTACAGTTTCGGTACATTTGTGGTGCCGGGACCAGGATCAGGGAAACAGCGGAGACGACAACGACACAGGAATTTGCCGCGTGGCTGGGACATTGAAACGATTGCGCCATGACAGAAGGAGAGGGACTTTCAGAGGCGATGGAACGCTTCGAAAGAAACATTGAGAGGGAGGTAACGAAATTAAAGTACTATCTAGAGCCGGCTGACGAACTTATAGAGCAAAACGATTACGTAGAAATGGAAATTGCCGTAAAACAAGGAACACAAATTATCGACAAGATCACGGATCTTATTTCACAACTGGAAGGAATGAAGCTAGACTCGGGTGTTTCACCGCGAGATGTCCGACAGTGGAAAAAGGACAAGAAGAACGAGTTCTCTCCTCTCGTCCAGGAGAAAATCAAGCTTTCCGAGACACTTTCAGCAAAACAGAAACAGGAGGAAGACGAAATCGAGTGAGCGAATTGGGAGACACGACGGGAGCGCGAGGAACGCGTGACAAGAGAGAAACAAGAGCAAGAAAGGCAATTCTGGGAGGAGAAATTCGGGGCCGAATTACGCGTAGCAGAACAGAAGTTGGAAATGGAAACAGCGGCCAAGGCGACCCACGCAAAACTTCCCAAGTTGAAGATTACGCCATTCAAAGGAACGCCCACCGACTGGGTGCGTTTCGAAAACATGTTCGTCACGCAAGTTCATGACAAGCCAATCACTCCAGAAGAAAAATTCAGCTATCTGTTAGAGATGGTAACCCCAACAGTGCGTGGAAAAATTGGAAATCTAAAACCCAGCGAGATCGGCTACAAAATAGCGTGGGAGCGATTAAAGACAGAGTATGGCCAAAACAAGCTAGTTGTCAATGCGCACGTGCAAGAAATTGTGAATCTTCCAAGCGTTAGAGGAACACACTTCATCAGAATTCAGGAATTTTACGAAAATCTCAGCAAAAACTACGACGCGTTGGTAACTATGGGTGAAGCAGATATGTTACAAGGATTCGTAATCTCTACACTAAACAAATTACCGCAAGTGAAGCCTAACCTGGTACGGACTGACGATAATTGGGAGAGTTGGAGAATGGAGCACTTGATTAACAACCTTCAGGGATGGCTGAAGAGGAACAGAATGGAGGAGCAGCCTGGAACAGTCCGAGAAAACCACAAGAGGGAGAGACTCTGGTATGCTGCAGAAGGAGAGGAGAAACAGCCATCAGATACAACGAAATCCACACCCGTCTGCCTCTACTGCCGAAAGGGCCACTGGGGAGACCGCTGCGAAACGTACAAGACACTGGAGAGCAGGAGGAAGTTTCTCACAGATAACCGATTGTGCTACAACTGTGGAAGAGGGGGGCACATTGGCCATCATTGCCGAAGCCGTGGCTGTTTTAATTGCAAAGGGAGACACCATACAAGCATCTGCGACAGAAAGGAGAATCCTGTTCTCACTGTGTACGCGCCATCTGCCGAGGAGACACTCCCAGCTATCATCCCCGTTAAGATCAATGGAACCACACTATGGGCGTACCTTGACACAGGATCTGGCAGGAACTTTATCTCAGAAGAGGCAATCAAAAGGCTTCAGCTAAACCCAGTACGTCACGAAACTCGACAAATTGTAACCTTGAGTGGAACACAAAAACAGTCCATGCCTATTTTTGACATAACAATAGATTCAGTGGATGGACAGGCGAGAGAGCGGATCGAAGTCACTGGAGCTAAGATGGCAGACTTCACGACCATCCGGAGACCAGACCTTAGCACCCTGAAATGGAAGTACAAGCACACAAAGGACAAACGATTTTACAAGAACACGGGAGATGACTACACAATCCATTTGATCCTGGGAGACAGTACGTACTGCCGAATTAGGACAGAAGATGTGTTCAAAGGGAAACCTGGGGAGCCGATAGTCGAGGGGACGACCTTTGGTTGGGTCATTCATGGCGGTGATCGTGCAACAGATGGCTGCCTGTACACAAGAGAAGCGAGCGATTATGAGCGTTTGTACAGCCTGGACGTGTTGGGAGTGGAGGACCGGGGAGAGAGCTCCCAGCTGAACGTACACACAGAGTTTAATGAGAACATTTCAAGAAACGCCGATGGGAGGTACGAAGTGAATGTTCCTTGGATACCAGGCCGGAAACTAGCAGAAACAAATGAGATGCAGAGCAGACAACGCCTACAAAGAGTAGAGAAGAAGCTGGAGCAGAACATGAAACTTAAGGAAGAGTACGAGAAGATTGTGGCTAACCAGGAAGAAACCGGAGTCATTGAAAAGGTTCCCGATCACCCAACAGGGACCCGAGTGTTCTACATGCCTCACAAACCAGTAATCAGAGAGGATGCGGCTACAACAAAGGTCAGGATGGTGTTTGATGCAAGCGCAAAACCTCACTACCTCGCGAACAGTATCAATGACTGCATGTACAGAGGACCGCCTTTACAGCCACTCATGTGGGACATACTGATTAGAGCGAGAATGTCGACGGATATCCTACTCGGGGACATAGAAAAGGCGTTTCTTCAAGTTGGAATAAAGGAAGAAGACAGGGATGCATTTCGCTTCCTATTCAAGAAAGATGGAAAAGAAGAACACTTCCAGTTCACGCGAGTACCTTTTGGAGCAGAGGCAAGCCCATTCATACTAGGAGCGACTTTACAGTATCACTGCAGCCAACAGCCAGAGGAGGTCAAAGAAACAGTTCAAGCGCTTCGGGAGAACACATATGTGGACAACCTAATGCAGACTGGTCAAGGGTCAGAAGAAATGAAAAGATTCAAGACGGAAGCCACCCAGGTATTGGAAGAGGCAAGGTTTCCAGTACACAAATGGGAGTCTAACCTTCAAGAGCTAGAGAGTGACGGAATGGCCAACCCAAGCAAAATACTAGGCCTCGGCTGGGACAAACAAAACGACACCATAGAAGTAACCATCCCACAACAAGTTGAGGAAGAGCATGTTACCAAGAAAACGATTCTCAGCCACTTGGGCAGCATTTACGACCCCCTTGGAATATTGTCACCAACAACTGTGGAAGGAAAGCGGATTTACAGAGAGGCGTGCAACGAAAAGAACGGATGGAATGGAGAGATTTCAGATCCCCTAAAGAAACAGTGGACCAAGTGGATGAAGCAGTTAAAGAGCGTGACAGTGCCAAGAAGCATCATGAGGAACGTAACAAAGACCAAAACAGTGCACTTACATATATTCGCCAACGCAAGCAATCTGGCCTGCTGCGCTGCCACCATAGCAGTCGTTGAACACAGTGAAGGCATGGTCAAGGGCCTTCTTACATCGAAATCAAGAATCTCCAAGAGAGACACTACCATAGCAAGGTTAGAACTGGTTGGTGGTCAAATGGCGGCAAACTTGGCAAAGAATCTCTACAATGCCCTGAGAGGATGGCCACTGGGAAGCATCACAGTCTGGATGGATAGCATGGTGGCCTTGTACTGGATCTTAAACCCTGGAAAGTCTTGGAAGGTATTCGTCGAGAACAGAGTGCGGAAAATGGCCCAGATAACAGAAGAAGTCGGAATCGAATGGAAATATTGCCCTACAGAACGAAACCTTGCTGATCTAGGAAGTAGAGGCGCACCCCTAAACAAGATGGGAGAGAACGAATGGTACGAGGGACCAACCTGGCTACTGACAAAGGAGGACTGGCCACCCCAGCCAATCATTAGATGCACACCTAAGAATCAAGAGGAAGAGAAGCCACTGAAGGAAATTGTTGCTTACACAAGAGAGGAAGTGCAAACCAAGACCAAGGAACTGGAAGAGGGTAGCACAGAGAACCAAGAGACAGATGAGTGGGACGAACTACTCTCGCGAAACACGTATTGGAGAGCACTACGGATTACTGCTTGGGTCCTGAGGTTCAGCACCAACAGCCACGCCCAATCAAAGAAGATATCAGGCCCATTGAGTACCGAAGAACTCGCAGAAGCCAAACGACGCTGGGCGGAGAGAGCACAGAAGGGAATACCGGATGACTTAAAGAAGCCTGGATGGGAGTTAGTCAAGGACAAGGAGACGAACCTCCTCAAGTGCAAGGGGAGAATCCAGGGGTACAACCCAGTCTATCTGGAAGATACGCAGTTCACTCGGAAGCTAATCCAGCACGTTCATACCCAAATACAACACTTAGGTGTGGCCAACACAATGGCGACCTTGAGGGAAGAATGGTGGATACCACGACTCCGTACCCTGGTAAAGAAGGAGATTCGCGACTGCAACGTATGCAAGGTGTTCGCCACCAAACCGTACGGAGCGCCAACCACTTCAGCCCTTCCGGAGTTTCGTACTAACGTCAGTCGCCCTTTCCAGTACGTGGGTGTAGACTTTGCAGGACCACTGAAGTGCAAAGAAGAAAAGACGAAAGAGGAGAAGGCGTATGTACTAATCTTCACATGTGCCACATCGAGAGCAGTTCACCTGGAACTTACCAGAAGCCAGACAGCCGAAGAATTCCAAAGGAAGCTAAATGCCTTCATAACAAGACGAACGAGACCAGAGAAGATTGTCTCAGACAACGCTGCAACATTCAAGGCAACGGCAACATGGATCAAAAGGATTCGCAAAAGTGAGAAGTTGCAAAATTATCTCGCACAGCAAGAGATTACATGGCAGTTTAACCTCTCCAAGTCTCCATGGTGGGGAGGCATGTACGAAAGGCTTATCAAGGAAGTCAAGAAAACGGCGTACAAAACGCTAGGAAACACACACCTCACCTTCCAACAGCTTGAAGTGGTGATCATGGACATCGAGAAACACCTCAACAATTGACCCCTGACGTACGTGGAGAGTGATGAGGGCGAACCACAAACCTTGACGCCAAACATACTCATGTGGGGCCAAAACGCTTATGACTTGGAGGATATTGAGGTTGACGAGGAGGAAGTCACCAAGCTACACAGACGCCTAAAGAATGCCAGAGAACATGCGTGGAGCCGTTGGCAGAACGAGTATGTCCACAGTTTGATGGAAGCACACAGAGTAAACAGGAGGGACAAGCAACAAATGCCGGAGATAGGGGAGATTGTCCTAGTGGTAGGAGAGAACAGAAACCGAGGGGAGTGGAAGAAAGGCAAAGTGGTCCAACTAGTCAAGGGGAGAGATGGTGTTGTGAGGGGAGTCGTCTTACTACACAACGGAAACAGAATCCGACGCCCACTTCAGCTCGTGTGTCCCCTTGAAATAAGGAGCTGCTGCAAGGAACCAGCAGAGGAAAACGAGAGTGCGAGCCAAGAGCCAATCAGAAGTGTACCAAAGAGGAAGGCAGCTGACGATGCGAGTGCGAAAATAAAGCTCATTGCTGAGCAAGACTCTAATGGACACTGAGAGAGTAAAAATTAAGAAAGGTTAATTTTTAGGGGAGCGTGACCGGAAACTAGAGTTACAATATTGACCGGAAGAGACATTTCGTGACGATTGCGTTATTTAGTTATTTAGTGATTTATTTTGATCGACAGTTGTAATCGGAGAGAGTTGTTTTTGATCATTTCACAATGTAAAAGCGGATATAAAAAGATCGAGGAGTGAACATCGACATTAAAGAGGTTAAAAAGAACATATAAGTGGTGTGGAATCAGTGGAATCAATCGTGAGTGAGAGTGTACCGCGTACAGTTTCGGTACAGTACCCTATTTGGGCTAGTTAATGATGTCTCCATGATCTTGCACCTTCTATCCCCACTTACGCCCTCTTGTCAAAGTTGCACTGTCCACCCCCTCCCCCCTCTTGTCAATGTTACTAGCAGTGCAACACCATGCTAGAAACTTGGACAAACAACTTTGAAGGGGGAGAGAGAGGGGGTGTGACTGTTACTGTATCCCACAGATTTCTTACCAGCAGTGATTTTAATAAAGAAAAGTTTTTTTTTCACTGGGAGTGTCTCAATAATATTATTTTGCAACTGGTTGTAATCATCAGGCCAACGTTGTGCATTTGGGTGTTGAGTGGGAAGGGAGTGAAGGAAGCAAGGTGACTTAGTGGCACTGGCACATTTTAGACAGTCGTTGTCCATGTCACAATTATCACAAAGTGCCAGATAATTTACTTTCGCATGCTATGGAGCCAGTCAAAAGTAATTAATAAAAAGAACAGATCCATTTCTGTTCTCGCTTACCGTAAAAACTCGTGTAAAAGCCGCACTTTTTTGCCGAAATTTTGGGCTCAAAATCGTGGGTGTGGCTTATACATGAGACCATTGCTTTCAAAGGGGGTAAACTGACTTCTGTTTGGAGTCACAAATACTGAAATAGCACCAAAAACCTTCTGTGAATAAAGATTAAACACATTGCCTTCGGTAGAAATGGTGGCTTCTAAAGGAGCCATTTATATCTTCAGGTTCAAAACCTGAATCTTGCTCGCCAGTCATTCTAAACTCTAACTGGCATGGAATCTCCATACTTCCACAAAAGATTTTTACAATGACGTTTTTATCCGATCACTTCAATCTCTCCACTACGGGAGGGAAAATTGGGAGAACTTGTGAGGCAAATGGCTGACCGTTTCGTTGCCTTTCATTACTTTGCATGGTGAGTTTATCCTTGGGGTTGTTAAACTTTCGTTTAGCGACAAGTTTTTCTCCGACCGATGGCTTCCATACATCTTTGTAAACACTATTCACGCACAGTTGATGGGAAAGCGAACCTTTCAATGTTGTTTTCTGATCGTTGTCAACTACTCTGGTGTCCAAACTTCCCTCTATAATATAATGTCTGTGGTTACTAAGCAAATGTTTCGTTACTAAGCAAATGTTTCGTTCAAATCATTGTTTTCATTTCAACTGTGGGCTTTAACAATGAAGACAATCATTATCAGTCCCAAGAATTAAGGAGATTGATTAAAGATAAGCTTGTAAATTGGTGTTCTAAGAGTTGTTTAACGTCTTAAGGTCGCTGCAAATACGCAGCATTAGATTTCGGCAAGTTTATCGCGAACAACTATGAAGAAACAAACAACTTTTTTGCCAGAGTGATTTTTTCAAGTTCTTATTTTTTTTCTCATAATCATGCTTGAAATTTGGGGGTGCAACATGTACAAGTGTGGCTTATACATGAGTTTTTACGGTAGTCAGTTTCAAACTCTGAGCAAGTTTACAAATGACTATGAATATACGAAATTCATTATTCAGTCTATAAAATTATTAACATTTTTTTACCTTTCTCCAGGTATCCAGCTGGTTTTGTATACATTTTTGCTGGACTATATTATCTTACTGGTCATGGAACAAACATAAGGACTGCTCAATTTCTCTTTGCTACCTTATATATACTCACTCTGGTGTGCATATTTGCAATTTACCAGAAAACTGCTACGGTAAGTAAGATAATTGGCCACTTGCAATCTTGGTCACTGCTTACTGCATATAGCTCTATTCAGAACAGGTGAAGGAGACAAGGCTGGTGGCTTAAAATCACTTGCCAAAGATGCAATCACCTGAACTGCGGCAAATATTATGCTCCCAAAAATTGTTTTTGGGTTAGCAGGGCCAGAAAAAGCAGTATGGCCCTGACAGGAACATGTACAGCCTCAAGCAATATTATTTTAGGGGATTTCGTTGCATCTAACCGTCTAAGTTTAGATTAAATCAACTTTTTGTGCAAATTTGTCGCAAAAACGTCATCTTCTATGCATTCATGAAGAGTGTAAAGGAGGCCATTTGATAAAATGGTTATTGACTGTGTTCAGGCTCAGGATAGGAAAATATTTGGGCCTTGGTCATGGTGCATGGACCTCACTTTGCTTGGTCCATATGACCTTAAGCCAAATATTTTCCCAATAGCGGCCCTCCCACTCAGTCACACACAGTTATTCAAGGAGTTCAGGTGTAAAGTTTTACTTACCTTCTTTGCTTTCTTTGTAGGTTCCTCCATATGCATTTTTCTTCATGTGCTGTGCTTCCTACAGGATCCACTCAATTTACATCCTGCGACTCTTCAATGATCCAGTCGCAATGTTCTTTCTTTACCTAGCAGTCAATTGCTTTGTTTTTGACTGGTGGAATTTAGGATGCCTTATGTTTAGGTACAGTGTATGTTGTTGTGATACAAAGAGACTAAGGACTTATTTACACAGTATGATTGTTGCTCGCATCTTGACTTATGCGAGACAACATATCTAACAAAGTTGTGCTGTGTGAATGCTCCTACAACTTCTCTACGACAGACGCATATGGTCTAAAATTTGTCGTAGGATTTTGAACCATGTGATAAAACCACACGGCAGTCATAGGTATTGGCTATGTTGAATGATGAGAGTTGTATACAATTTTTTGCAACAGTCATAAGCAAAAATCGTACCGACATTTGCAGGCGCTTGTTATAAACATGATGTTAAATCACTCTTAGACTACTAACTTATGTTGTTATTGTATTATTAGTCTGGCTGTCAGTGTGAAGATGAACATTCTGCTCTTTGCTCCTGGTTTCCTGCTGTTGCTTTTAAAATCGTTTGGTGTGTGGTGGACTATTCCTAGACTGGCTTTGTGTGCTCTTGTACAAGTAAGGGAAAAGATGTGCACTTCAAACTAAAAGATAAATATGTTGTTCTGACAGGGCATTGTGTTCCAAAATACACTTAAGATTTTCATCCACTTAACAGAGCATTACATTTACGTATGTGTGCATCATCCAATCAAATCTTCATACCCTCATTTCGAACTAATCTTAGGAAATTTTGCCCCAGCATTATTGGATGTTTCTTTTGGAATAATATCCCACAATTCATCAGGGAGAAACCATCTAAAAAAATATTTAGAAAAGCACTTTTGCGCTGGTACCTTGCTCAATACTAATGAAACATCATCCTTTCCATAATTTACCGAACTATTTTTTCCTTCACTTTTTAATAAAAATCTCAAGACTTTTGTTATATGTAACTTTAAGGGGCACAACATAAGTTTATCTAGATGTGCCCCTCTCCTCTCCTTCCAATATATCATGAAAATTAATTTAAGTGCTTAATTTGTATTATTTTTTGTTTTCTTTTCAAACTATATTTATTTAATTATGTATTATTTAGGGATTGGAGGAATAAATAAATACAAAAATATAAATACAATACGTATGTAGAACCAACTTGAAAGCGTGAGAAACATTGTTTGGGATTACGTCCACACTCGTAACTTAAAACAAGTGCCTTGGTAGACAGTATTGATTACAAGAAATTGCTGCTTAGCAGCTTACATTTTAATGGTCGAAATGTTTGTATTTAATCCACAGACTCAAACATATTTATAACACCTTTGTTTAGCATAGTAAAATGGTAGCACAAGATAGTACTTACCATGAAAAAATCTTTATTTTAGGTGTCTCATGAGTTTTACGATTTCATACACAGACTCAGTCTTTAAAAAGCTAGAACCACCTTGCACAACACAGTAAACAGCACAGCTACAAGAAAGTACTAATGGTCCCAACCTTATGAATACCCAGTGGTGAGAGTCAATAATTAATTTTCATAGCCTTGAACTTGACTCCATGTGAGTACAAATGCTAAACCTATTCTTCTCTTTCCAAGCTGTTGCTTGGTCTTCCTTTTCTCTTGGCCAACCCGGTGAGCTACATCACCATGGCGTTCAACTTAGGACGACAATTCTTTTTCAAGTGGACTGTGAATTGGAGATTTCTACCTGAATGGCTTTTCCTCAATCGCTATTTTCATGCCGGTCTTCTTGTCTGTCACATCACAGTTTTGCTGTTATTTTATCTGTACAAGTGGACTAGGTATGTTGAAATCTTATAATTTCGTATTTATTAAAGCAAGCTTAACTTCCAGGTGAGTATAATTAGGATTTTAAACCCTCAGATAGAAAAATTCCTTTCCAACGTTGGTGTAACAAGACCAATTTTATTGTACAAGGATGTTACTAAGGGTTCTCTTATGCTTTATAGAAGTTGGCACTTAAAGTCCCTATGAAGCGAAATTTGTTTCTTGCTAATTTTTTAGTTTACTCTTAAAATCTTAAGATTCCAAAATTTGAGGTTCTCTTGGGGATATCACCATTGTTTGAAGTTGGGCTATTTTACCCTCAAAAAAGACATGTGACAGTAGCTGTGATGTCATTTTGGTGTCAAGCATTGCAATTATTTCACTATGATTCATAGACGCAAACACATATTTGTACTCAAAATGACGTCACACCATAGAATTTCACAAATAAAATTGAACCAGACCCCTGACCATTTTTAAAGGCAAAATAGCCCAACTTCGAATGCTTGCAAAATCGCAAATTTTTAAGGAATAACAATATTCCCAATATAATTAAGTGGGGTCTACTCAAGGCGCATTTCTAGAATTTATTGTTTGTATCATATAAGATTGCACTTATTTATTGCTATCTGTCAACTTCTTCTCCACAGAAAATCAGAAACTCTGCAATGTTATTTCAGCAGGCCTTTTGAAAGACATTCCTTAACTGCTAATCATATCCTTTAGGAATAAATTGTACTTATTGTACAAAGTAACTGTTCAGTATTTGTTGTCAAGAGTTTAGACTGAGCAGTGACATAAGTGAGAGCCAGTTGCTCATCTTAGACAGGGGGTTTTCCCTTATTATAATAATAATAATAATAATAATAATAATAACAACAACAACAACAACAACAATAATAATAATAATAATAATAATAATAATAAACATATTTATGCAGGATGAAAAATGGCTATCAATATGGTTCCTGTGTAAAAAAAATTATAATAAAATAAAAGATAAAGTATGCAAAAATGTAAAAATATACATAGAAAAAAGAAAGAAAGAAGGGAAGAAAGAAGGGAAGAAAGATGCGTGTGGCTAACCCTGAATACTGTCAATCACAATGTTAGAAAGCAAGACTTAACCAGCCTGATTATCAACCATCTGATGGTAACTGCTACTGTGGTTGTAAACTACAAATAATTTATTAAGTCATTTTTAAGGGAAGGAACAAGTTCAGTTTTTCTTCTTAGTCGTGTATGGTAAATTAAAAGTGTAAAATATTTTACTTTTCATTGCAACTATACATGGTATTTTTAATTAATTGTTTTAGTGTTCTGTATAATAAGTTATTTGTCTAGGTTAAATATATTGACTTATAAATAGTCATCATCGTCATCATGAAAAAGGTTATTATAATTTTCATCATCATCATTATCATCATTCAATCTTAAAGAGTTGCTATGGTAAAGATGTCCCCAATAATTTCAAAGGAGTTAGACTGCATAGCCATTGTTTGATTATCCTTGACTGTTTCCACAGATTGTATCTGTGTTATTTGTGTCCAACTTTATTGGTGTTGCATTCTCTCGCTCACTTCATTACCAGTTTTATGTTTGGTACTTTCATTCGCTTCCCTTCCTGTTGTGGAAAACAAATCTGTGGGTCTCCTTCAAGTAAGTACCTGATTCCATTATTATTTTTATAACATCATTTTCTGTGGCTGATCCAGTTGCTCATTGACTTCAAAAAGTCACCAGTGTCAAAGATCATAGGGAGCAGGGTTGGCGCAGTGGTGAGAGCACTCACCTTACACCAATGTGTCCCGGGCTCAATTCAGATGCCACGCACCTCTCAGTAACCTCTTATTTCATTGGTTCTTATTACCACGCAGCTCCATTATTTCAGGGCTAGGGTCCATTGTTTCTGTTGTTTGTTTATTGTTTTCTCAGCCAATCCTGTGAACTGTTCCGAGAGCTGCGTGGCGCCTCGTTTGATTCCCAGACTTGGCATCATAAGTGGGATGAGTTTGTTGGTTCTCTACTCTGCTCCGAGAGGTTTTTCTCCGGGTACTCCAGTTTTCCCCTCACCTCAAAAACCAACATTTCTCCCACATGGCCCCACAAGCTTGTAGCTTTAAATTGTAACTGTGTATAAATAAAGTTTCTTTACCTTTTACCTTTTTACTCTTTACACTGTTAATGATAATTTTTTGCTGCGTAAATACTGCATTATCAAAATGCATGAATTTAAAGTTCCCTGGAGTGATCAACGTAGTGAAAATCAGGTGAACCATCATTTGTAAACAAATAGGAACAGTTGTTTTTCCAGTTGATTGCATGAGTGTTTATTGCTAATTCCTGTTTTATTACAATTTAAAATGTGCTATATAAGTTCTAAATTATTATTAAATTATTAATTATTATTATTTTATTTATTTATTTGTTTATTTATTTATTTATTTATTTAATATTTATTTATTTCACGTAGGCTCCTCATCCTGGGTGTGATAGAGCTATGTTGGAATACATATCCCTCTACTGTCCCCAGCTCCATAGCCCTGCACATCTGTCATGCTATACTACTGGGTGGCCTGTGGCTTGCTGAACCTTTGTTTAGAGACAAGATGGACAAGAAATCTCAGGAAGAAAGCAAAACCGAGTAAACACAAAGAGAAAACGAGACAGTGAATAAATTAAAATCGCAACCAACTCACCCTTCTTTAATTTGTTTCCCCTAGTATCTCAATTAACTCAATTTAAATTGAAGACTTAGCTAGCTAGACCTCTTTGCTCTCAGAATTCTATTAATTTTGTGGTTTTGCCCCGGCAAATTTATTAGTTTGCTAATATTGATCAATAAACAGCACACTAACTCAAGAGTAAATAGCAAGAAATAGTGGACTAAATATCTGTGCATAACTGTTATTTTTCATTATTATTTAGCCCTCAAACCCTCATCTGCTTTCATTACAGAACTCAGGTCCTTTTCAAGTCAAGGACAAAAATATTACAATATGAAAATGGACTGTAATGTCTAAGACAATGATTGATCAAATATATGTATTTTTAATGTCAATGGAGAAAGAATATTAGATAAAAATAATATATTTCAGATTGCTTATGAATGAGTGGTGTTATTCGTAACAGGGTTTCCAGGCGGAAGTGCTTAAACCAGCGCGCAGGGTAGTCTGAATCGAACGTATAAGCTTGATTTCCGGTGTCACGTTACGGACTTGGCAGCTGCGCATAATTTTCCCGCCAAAACTTTCCCAACGTACGTACCCAAAGAAACGGATGCTGCGCGTACTCCGTTAGTCGACCAACAGTTTAACTTCTTGTTCTTTAACGATTGACGGTAGCAGTTTCAGGCGGTATGACGGTTGGCAATAAAAACGGTTAAATCTCCGGTAGCTCACTGCGAGAGATTCTCAGGAGACTGCGCTCTCAAATACCTCTTTCCCCAAGCCTCTCCTCCCCCTATGCCAGCGAAAAGCGTTTCACGTGAGCGCGCGTGGAAAGTTGGTCACGCGCGCTTTGAGTTTCTGCGCGACAGGCACTTGTTGCGTGTTTCGTCATTGGGCTATCCATAACTGAAAACAAAGAAATGCTCCTAACCTTAGTTTGTAAATTTAAGGATTTACGTTCAGGCTTAAATGAGTATATAGTTTATTCATAAATGATGACTGACTCGAATTGTAACTTTTTAGTAATTTATATTTATTTTATTTAGTATCAAATTTATTGTTTTTTCAAGGTTCTCTGTGCCTTTTTCGAGTTTACTTTCTCTAGCCGGAGCCCGAAAATTTATCCGCCTCAGAAAAAAGACGCCGCGCACGACTGCGAATGAACCCAACTAATGATACGGTTAACATCCTTTTGACGTTTCTTGAACCATAAAGATAAGATGACTCGTGAGGTCGGTGCTGGAGAAACAAATCTCACCGGCCATGGTAATAGAAGACTGCATGAAAAAATCACTCAGAGCATGGTATGGCTTTGGTTTCTTGATTGAACCCTTCCAAGTTCAAAGGTTCTAAATTTGTACATCAGTGGCAAGGTTTTTCGAGTGCTCAGCTCAAAGTAAACTTGATCCTGACTCAAATCAACTTTGTTAAACAATCTCAGACCACTTATTCGTTGACGTGTCTAGTTTAGGTAAACATGGTCAAACTCCGTCTTTATTAACCAAATAGTGTTGTTGATAAACAAAATTATATGTCAATTGGTTAATCAGTCGAACTCTAAAAGTTAACAAGTTTTCGCAAATTGTTCAAACTGTTTCGCGTGCTTTGAAGAGTAAGCGTTTTGTAAGCAAAAATTAAAAAGCTGTTAGTTGTTTTGTACTTAGATTTTTGCAGAACTAAACTTTTCTTCATCGAGAGGCCTTAATTTTGTTAAGTAAACAATAATTTGGCATTGTTCTTTTAGCGTGCGCGAGCGATAAATCTTAACCACAATGTCAACCTACAGACAAAGCTAGTATAATTGAATTCCGAACATGTTACAAAAGTCCGCCAACACGTTTTGTTCTTATTCATCCGGTTAGATTACTGAGTTCCTTGACGCAGTTCTCCTTGTGATTTGAACACATCAAAGCTCCCGGCCATTTGTTCCAGTGAATTTGCTTTTGAAGAGCTTTTGAGAGGATGCAAAGAAATGTAAGTACATGTACTGTTTTTAAGTTATTCATTTGACCTTTCAAAATCTTCTATAAACGTGTCAGACAAGGCTTCTTATTGCAGTTTTTTCCACATCACCACTGAGCTTTACTAGATGGGGATTTGGTAAAATGCGATGAACCGTAAGCAACCAACCGAATTCTCGCACTAGCAATCAAAATTACAAAGTTCACTGATAGACAAAAAATGAAATTTTATAAGCAAAGAGCGAACTGTACAAAATTTCCAAAATCAAATGTATGCAAGACGGCAACAGTTCCCAAATCACATATTATAAAGCGTCCTTCAGGATCAGAATAGACTCTAGTGATTTGGAAGTTGAAATTGTTGTTAAATAGTATGGCAACACCTGCCTTTTTACTTGAGCCACAGCCGGAAAAGAGCCTGATAACCCCATTCCGCACGCCAGTCATGCTTAAATGTCTTCGGTACAATGGGCTTCTCGAATAAAATATATTGACATTTTCTTCGCGCGGAGCCAACTGAAAATCTCTCGTCGCTTTACCTTGTCTCCTATTCCTCTTACATTTATAGATCCTATTTTGAGGTCCATTTTTTGTGAGAGTTTTGGTTAAGGATTACGTTGACCACCTTCGCCCAAGAGCACCTCTGATAATAACTAAAGTTGTAAGCTATGAGATCAAAAGAGAAAATAGGATAGAACAAGCACATATAAAATAAATACATACAAAAACAATAATAAAAACAAAAATAGGATATGTCGAGTTGAGGAGTGTAGTACTGATTTGTTTTGTCCCCGTTTGTCTGTTAGGCTGCCTCTCGCGTCCGCCATAGTCAAATTTTAAAATCAAAAAGTGGCTTTTAGGTTTAACTATTTTAAAGGCTAACGGTGCTCTGTTATAACCAGTTCTTTACCAGCAGGCCAGAATTCACCATTGATATATAACTTATCTGGTTGGGCTGTGCTGAAAGCTGCATGGATTCCACTATTCCTCCGGGCTTTTTTTAAAGTTTCCACCTGTGGCTTTCGCCTGTCGATGATTTCAGTCGGTAGGTCTTTGAACATTTGATAGTTCTTACCGTGAAGCCGACGTTCCAGAGCTAAGATGTCTTCACAGTCCTTATATCTCAGAAAGCGAGCGAGGATAGGTCGCCGCCCTCTGTTTTTGCCTTTGCCAATCCGGTGAACACGCTGAATTTCAACCTCCTTTGCGTTTTCATAATCAAGCTCTTGTTCTAAAAAGCGACGGAGTGTTTGTTCTGTATCCTCTTTCAGATTTGATCGTCTTTGTGTCTCTCGGATGTTCATAAACGTAATGTTCTCGCGTCTCGAGTAAGCTTCTAAATATAAATTTTTATCATGTAATTGCTTAGTTTGATCTTCAAGTTTTCACTTTTTGCCTCACATTTGTCGCATTTGTTTCACCTGCCTCTTGCTTATTCTCTATAGACTTAATCTTTTCTTTAAACTGGGTGTTGACGTTCTGAAGTCCCTCTGTTAACTTATTCAGTTCTTGTTTGGTCGAGATTTCAGATTCTTCAAGTCGCTGCGTTCTCAATTCTAGATTCTGTAACTTGGTCTCAGTATTCTCAAAAGAGCTTTCTATTTTGTCTAGTTTCTGAAGCTTTTCGAGAATCTGTCTTAATACGTGACTCACGTTCTCCGACATGTCTAGTGCTGCCCAAATTTGTTCTTCACCAGGGTCTTCATCGACGTCGCTAGAGTCTTGGTTTTTCGCCTTTTTCTTCTCGGGAGAGTCGTTATCACCATCAGTCGAGTTCGATGATCGATTTCGCCGCCTGGTGAGGTACTTTTCTATGACATTGGCCATTGACCACTTCAGTAAATCACGGAAATGAGCGGACAGCTGAAGCAAGCTCCTCACGCCGCCATTACTCAACCTTTATAATATGTGACTTAATTACCAACGGAAAGCAGCTGACCTTAACAAATATATATGCGCCAAACGAAGATGATCAAAATTTTTTTACGTCAATATTTGACCATTTGCTTGATTTCAACTGCGAAGACATAATCATAGGCGGTGACTTTAATTTAGTATTAGACGTTGAAAGAGATAAAAAAGGTGGTATAAGTAGGACTCATGAGAAGTCAGTAGAAATCATCAATAATTTTTCCGAGAGCCTAGATTTGATTGACGCTTGGAGAGTATTAAACCCAGAACTCTCTAGATTTACGTGGCGACAAAGAAAACCAGAAGTTCACTGTAGACTAGATTTTTTTTTAATAAATCAAAGCGCCTTCTGCAACACAATTGAAGCAGAAATTGTTCCAGGATACAAAACAGACCATTCAATGATCACCTTAACGATTTCATTACATTCTAACACCAGAGGTAGAGGTTTTTGGAAACTTAACACCTCCTTTTTATCTGAAGCAGAATATATTACTCGAATCAAGTCGATCATACAACAAACCAAAGATGAATATATGGATGACAAATCTGTTAATCCTAATCTGTTTTGGGAAATGGTTAAAATGAAAGTCAGAGAGGAATCAATAAAATTTGGAGCTTCCAAGAAAAAGAAAATAGCAAAGGAGCAAGAAGAAATTGAGCAGTCGATCGCAACCCTGGAACAAGACCTAAGCGATGAGCATCTAGATGACTCCCGAAAACAAAAACTATGGACGGAGCTTGAAACAAAGAAACAACAATTAGAGTCAGTAATTGAATATAAAACAAAAGGTGCGATTCTCAGATCAAAAACACAATGGTATAATGAAGGTGAAAAAAATACCAAATATTTTCTCAATCTGGAAAAAAGGCATTGCAAAGAAGGAACGATAGCGCAGTTGAAAATTAATGAACAGAATTTTGTTGTCACAGACAAAGAAATTTTAAATGAGTGTGAGTCATTTTACCAGAATCTTTATAACTCCAGAATAAATAATGAGAACGGTATTGAAGATTTCTTCAAAGAACAACAAAATCAAAAATACTTGACTAATGAAGAACGGCTTGTTTGCGAAGGGCTGCTTAGTAGAGAGGAGTGCCTAGAAGCGCTAAAGAGTATGAACTCGGAAAAAACGCCAGGAACGGATGGCCTCCCTTTGAATTCTACAAAGCCTTCAGGAACGACTTGGCTGATATTCTGATAAGCGCTTTCAATTATTCTTACGAAACAGGAACACTTTCAGTATCGCAAAAACGCGGGATTGTCAAACTTATACCCAAAAAAGATGCGGATCTTAGTTTAATAAAAAATTGGAGACCCTTAACACTGCTGAACTGTAACTATAAGATTGCAACGAAAGCCATAGCAAGTCGAATAAAAACTATTCTTCCCAAACTCATCTCAGATGATCAGACGGGTTTTATCAAGAGCAGATTTATCGGTGAAAACATCCGATTAATTGATAGTGTTATCAAATAGAGAGTATAAAAGCAAGGGCCGATACAACGTAGAATGGTTTTAAGTTTTGTGTACTATATTTCGGCTGGCCAAACCAGCCTTCTTCAGGTACAATGAGAATTTACATTGGAAGGGGTGTTTATGGAGTTATATACCGGAAACACGTGAAACTAAAATGATTGACAGTGTAAAATAAAATACTAGAAAAAAGGTAAACTTATAAGAAAAAATTAACTAATATGTTTCTTCGCGGATGTTCCTGAAGGTCTTAACATCCGCGAAGAAACATATTAGCCGAAAATATATTAGCCGAAAATATAGTACACAAAACTTAAAACCATTCTACGTTGTATCGGCCCTTGCTTTTATACTCTCTGTTGATTTTGTTACGCCGATCAGATCATCAGTTTGATCCAACGTATACCAGCAGGATTATTGTCCACGGTTGCTTGCTTGAACATTTGTTATCAAATACACTGCAGCGAAAGACATTCCCGGAATTCTTCTTTTTCTTGATTTCGAGAAAGCCTTTGACACTTTAGAATGGAGCTTCATTTATAAGACTTTAAAGGAGTTTGGCTTTGGCCCACAACTATTAAAATAGATTAACATTTTTTATCACGACATTGAAAGCTGTATCTTAAACAATGGGTGGACAAGCAAGCTTTTTAAACCCAGCAGAGGAGTCAGGCAGGGCTGCCCTCTATCATCCTACTTAGTATCCTCTCGGTGGAAATGATGGCTGAAGCCTTTCGTAAAAATAAGAAAATACGAGGAATAACTATAAACAGCAACGAAATCATGCATACAATGAAATGAAATCATGCATACAATGAATACAATTTAAGACGAAAGAGGAACTTTAATGTCCCCCTGGCTAAGACGAAGAGACTTACGAGCACTTTTATATATAGCAACTGTGATTAAATTTTTAGCTATATGTATATTAGGTGTATATAGGGGATATGTGTATATTTTCTTATATCTCTCTTATATTTCTCTTACTTTTTATTAGATTTTATTATTGTAACGATTAATCTAATTCAGCCTTTGGCTGCGATTTTGATCTGAATAAACTATCTCTCTATCTATCTGAGCCAATATGCAGATGACACCACTCTAATTTTGGACGGTTCAATAGAATCCTTTAAAGAATCCTTAAGGCTGTTAGACCTTTTTGGAAATGTATCTGGTCTACGTCTTAACTGCAACAAAACAGAAGTTTTATGGATCGGATCGAAAGCAAATTATGAGCACAAATTATGTCCTGGAAAAAGTTTTAAATGGCCAAAACAAAAAGTTAAGGCTCTTGGTGTTTGGTTTTCGCCAGACCCCAATATCACAGTTTCTCAAAATTATAAAGATAAAGTGGAAATAGTGAAAGCGATGCTAAGCTGTTGGAATTTCCGGAGACTCAGTCTGCTGGGTAAAATTATGGTACGTTATAAAAAGCCTTGTAGTATCACAATTAGTGTACATACTTGCCCCACTTCAAACAGACCACGAAACAATTAAAGAGATAAATGCCATTTTATATAAATTTCTATGGGACGAAAAAGGAGATAAAATAAAGCGAACTGTGATGATAAATGACTATTCAGAGGGAGGACTTAAAATGATCGATATAGACGGTCTTTTAACAAACCTCTTAAAACATCATGGATCAAAAAATATCTTGGCACTGAAAACAGCAGCAGCTGGAAGAGTTTTTTTGACTTAGAACTTTGACCTTACGGAGGCAAAGAGATATTCTTGGGAAACCTTAATAGAAAGGACATGCGCTCTTTAATTAAGGTATCGGACCCTTTTGTTAAAGAAATTCTTGAAATCTGGTCGGAAGCTTCTTCGAGGAAACTTTGACGTCCAAAAAACATTTTGTGTCTTCACCCTTGTGGCACAACTCACTTATAAGAATTGAAAATAAACCCGTTTTTTTTAAGGATTGGTTTCTCAAGGGTATAACTAAAGTTAAACATATGATGGACGATAATTTTAAATTTCTATCGCTGACTGCTTTCCAAAACAAATATTCCCTGCAAGTCCCAGCTTTAAGTTTTTATGGACTAATATCGGCAATCAACTCTCTTCGTAGGCAAAGTGGAGGAAGTGAAACTAGTTATGAGAGCTCATTTTTAAAATTTGTAGGGAACTCAAAACCATCCAAATTTGTCTATAAGAAATTAATATCAACAAAAAGCGATCTACCAATCACAAGTCAAGAAAAATGGAACCAAGAAATTAATCTTACACCAGGGCAAGAAATTAATTGGAAAGCAGCCTACGTTTTGGCCTCTAAATGTACCCAAAGTTCAAAACTTATTGTTTTCAATTTTAAATTCTTACATCGACGACTATCGACCAACAGCTTTCTTCAGAAAATAGGACTTAGAGACAAAGATATGTGCACCTTCTGTCAAAAAGAAAAAGAACGCCTTCTCCATTTATTTTGGGACTATAATAATTCTCGTTTCTTTTGGAATAATGTTTTTTCATGGATGCAGACCTACCAATTTGTTAGTAAAGAGGACATTCTTCAGGCAGCTACCTGCGTGGGACTGAGACCGGATACTTCCCAATTCAGCCTGCAAAGAAATTTCTGTTTTTTGACAAGTAAATATTTCATCTGGCTGTGCAGGTTTAAAGAACGCAACCCAATGTTCGAACAATATTTAAGATATTTACAACATATTTATCAACTAGAGAAGAATGATACAATTACGCGAAAGAAATGGGAACCTTTACTGCCCTTTTTGTAGAAAATATGACAAACTAGACCTTGCTTTCCAGCAGTATATCTGGCCACTTCTTCAAACCAATAGCGCCTCTGTATTGTATGCACACTATCTATCATTACGGGAATTATTGACGTCATCGTTTATCTTTGTCTGGATAGTACAAGTAACTTGTGTATGTGCGTGTGTGTTTGTGTGTGTGTGTGTGTGTGTGTGTGTGTGTGCGTGTGTGTGTGTGTGTGTGTGTGTGTGTGTGTGTAGGGTGGGGGGGGGGGGGGGGGGGTAGGGAAGGTGCATGTGTATGTATGTACGTAAAACACCGATGATGCTTAACAACCGAAAAACAAAAAAAACTGTAATAAGAGTATAAATATCTAAAGCAGCGACACTTGTAAAATTTTTGCATTGTTTTAGCGTTGTAACGTAGGTTTGTATGTAATGTAATTGTCAGTAAGTAATTATGATGTGCAAGTGAAATATAAAAAAAAAAAACAGTTCCCAAATCAGCCTCTTCAATGATAGCATGCAGCAATTTTGGGCGACATACAGCTAAAACGTGCTTCGCTTAATTTGGTTTAAGGCCATTGAAACTTTCGTCCGTAAATAGCCCATTTTTTCATCGTAATTTGAACTAGTCTTTTTCGCTACTATAACGAACCGAACTGGCGATAAAAGAATTGTATAGCTAGGGGTTTTCCTCAGTTCCATATTATGTGGCCTATCTGATGTTTGTACTTCAGAATGATCCAGCTGGTAAGATTATGTTTTTTAGACTGCCTTGTAGCTTTTCTTTATTTTAAAATTCATCTGGAAAGCCCGCCAATACTGCTGTAATGATTCGATTCCAGTATAATAATCTTTTCTTTTTAATAGCATCGTGCATTTATACATATCAAGCATATCTTTTAGATGATATTTATCAAAGCTCGTAAATGTTAAACCGCCAGCTTGTCAGTTAGAACTGATCGTTACCGCCCTTCTGGGGACTCTCACAGCGTTTGTAAAACAATTTTTGTGATTTACCGAGAACTACGGAGTTAAATTAACACAGGCTGCTCCACCAGCATAATCGATCGCCCAACTTTCGCGACTGGGCTTACATGAAATGAACAGTTTCAACAAAGTCAGGTAATATCCTAATCTTTCCCCGTAATATGGATGGATTTTCCTGTTAGCTTCCGGGATAGATTTTTGACGTGATTCACCAAGGTTTTCTGTGCATCTTAACAGGTCCAAAATTGAGTTTAATTTCTAAGAAGTGACCAATTAAAATTGATCGATTGTTGGTCAAAAGCATTTAAGAAAGTTCCTGGAGGACTGATTTAAAAACGAAATCCTTCCCACGTAGTAACGTACCGAACGCGGAGAATTCTGACAAAATTTAGTGAGAGAATTAATTGGTTTAATTTTACGCCAGACGGAGAGATTTGGGAATTCCGAGGTTTCCACGAAGGGGACAAGGGACTAGGATCTTTCAGCCCTCGAGATGGACGAGTGCTGCACATGCGCGAACCGCGACGGGAAAGAGAACTACGGCATACACAAGGAATCAGCGGAAGAAAGTGGACCTTTCGCAGCACCAGTTTCCAAGCGGAACCATTAGGGACTTTAAGAAACGAGGACGGGAACGTCAACGAGAATGTCAACAAACAATAGGTTTAATGAGCAAAAACAATAGCTCTGCACGTGCGTTTTGCATTTTGATACATTTCTTTGCCGTCCTCTGCAAAGCAACAACGTGAAATGGCAAAATTTTAGGTTTTGGCAAAAACGTGAGCACATGATGCAAACTTTTTTTCTTTTTCTTTACTTTAACGCCGCTCATAGAAATTTAGTGCCTGGATAGTTCACCGACATTTTACAAGTTGAACAAATTGGAATAATCGCGAAAGTGCTACAATAACAAGAAGATATATTTTGAAATGACGTTTTCGTTGCCATCGCGTCCTCGTTCTTAAACTCCCTATTTTCTCCAAAAAGCGCGGAAGATAGGCTGAATGACAAGGAATATAGGTTGAACATTTTCCTCCAATTATGCATTTTTCAACTGAAACGAATTCAGACCAGTTTGTTGGTGTTGAAGTGAGGGCGTTGAGTTGGCATTTATAATATACTCACATCATTTATCTCCTCAGATGAAGCTTGCAGCATTTGTGGTGTTGTTAATACTGCTGTGCTACTTTGAACTGATCACGGCGCAAGGAAAGGTACTACGCATGTGCAAATGGCAGTTCTCCAAATGTCAGTCGACCACTAGGTTCAAGCGCAATTTCCGAGAGGGAGCAAAGTGCTGCGGGAGGGCCTGGACGGTGAGTAACAAAAACGGCGCCGAGACGTGCCTGTAGTCTGGACCACACGCAGAACATCACTGCCACCAATACACCCACACATTCAAACTCAACTGAAGTATCTTGTGATGCTCTATTAAGCCCCTCGTCTCTATTGACCCCCCTCTCTAAGAAGCCTCCCATTTGAAAGTAGGTTTTTGTAATAAGCCCCCCATCTCTAATAAGCCCCCACCCCCTCCGTTAGGACACGAGATTTTGTAATTAGTCCCTCCTAGTCCCTCTTATCAAAATCCACTTCATGCGGCCCAGTTGGTTTGTTTTTAAACAAATGTACACTCAAACACATAATACTGTTTGCTGCTGTTAATTAAATAATAAAGTTTTACTGTAGTTGTTCAGTTTTGTACAAAAGCTTTTTGAAGACGAAAACGGCGTGTTTAAGATTTGAAATAAGCCTTTGCTCTCTATTAAGCCCCCCCCCCCCCCCCCCTCCCCGGCTTTCTAATAAGCCCCCCGTTATCTTTGAGGCCTGAAATTAAATAAGTCCGCCGGGGGCTTAATAGAGTTTTTACGGTAATACAAAATCATTCCTGTTGAGAATTTCTTGAGACACTGCGAAACCCCGCGTAAAAATACTAGTTCTTAAGGTGGAAGTTAACATGAACTGGAGCGAAATTTTAAGGAGTTTAATTTAAAGAAGGGATTCAAATGAAAAAGAAAACTGTTTTGAAACACTATCAGACAGTTGACACCCTCTTGACAAGGGCACTGCAGGGTGCTGGGGAATTGTTTGGTGACCGTCTACTAATTTCTAACTTCAACTTCCAATTTTAAACATTCATTAAATTTTCAATATTTTCTATTTCCCTAAATTTAACCAAGCCTTTGAGATAAATTATCTCTTCCCAAATGTACCTAAAAATTACCAAAAAATTCACAAAATATCCAACAAAATACCTTCATGAGATAAGCGTTGGGATTTTTAATGGCTTGAAACGCGAACGAGATATTAACGTTAAATCCATATTAAGCGACTGAAAAAAACGATGTTCAGGTTAAATCCCGTCTTAATAAGGTTACACGTTTTTTGTTGATTATGTCAACCTCAACAGTTGTACCCCTATCCCGGCTTTCCCCGGCCCTCCCTAGACGACTTGCAATGATTCACAGAAGAAGCAAGGCTTGAAACGAAAATTTCTTGGTGGAGTATGGAGGGAAGTTCAAGAATTGTAAATGAGTAGATGCCATTAGTTTGTTTGGGCTAGGATTGCTCATCACTGAAGAAGACATATACTACTTTGATTTCAAGGGTTAAATTTCGGGGGCTTACCCTGTCTCAAAAGATAGCGTCACAAAGGATAGCATACTGAAACTTACTGAACAGTGCTCATTTGAATGATCACACAGCGCCAGACAGGTTCGATAGGTAGGTAGTTAATTAATAGGTAGGTAGTTAATTAATTAATCGATTCGTTTTATTACTTTAATTGTAGGAGGGCCATTATGAAAACTACTGGGTGACCAGTAATTAATGTCTTTACCCTCATTAAATAAAGTTATATCATCATCATTATCATCATCATCATAGAAACACACTGGACAAAGCAGTTCGAACCTCACCGATCAAAGAATTTGTGGCTTCAGTTGGAGCGACAGAAAGGGTAACAATAATATTTATTCACTGCTAATATTCATGTTATTTTCTAGGTTTGCCAGATCCATCGAAGGTCATGCCTGAGTATCTGCCATGATCACTACAGGAAATGCATGTGTTCCATGGGGTTTGGTTTTTACTGTTGAGAGCCATTAAGTAACGCCTCTCAACCCCAATGCGCAGACGTGTTTAGTACTTTTATTAGATCACGAAAAAATGGTCTTCTTTTCCTGTAGCCGGAGTATAATAAAAAAGGATTTATTTGATATGCCTTAGTTATTCATGTTATTGTAGCTGAGGGGAGGGGAGGGGAGGGGAGGGAGAGGGGGGTGAGAGAAGGGAGGGGAGGGGAGGATTGGTCGCAGGTGTACTACAACTCAAATGAACGACATTCCCAGCCTTCAGTTCAAAGGTATTGGAAAACTGAAGTCGAGCAATCAAGTAGAACCGAACTAAAGCACAATTCAACAGCTTCCATTTGATTTGGTTGACATTTTGATGGCCTGCAGAACAGGCGTTATTTTCTTACGTATTTCACGCGAGTGGACGCTCCAGCGATGTGTGCGTGGAGCGCGAGACACGCGAGAGGGAGGGGCGAGAAAAAAAATTGTCCCTCGTCTTGCGCTCCGCGCTCGCGTGTCGCGCTCGTCAAAATGAGCGCCTGTTATGCAGGCTAACATTTTGAAACCAGCCACACTCATGCGAGACAAAGAATTTCAGGCTGGACTCCAACTGATCGAGATATAGAACTAAACCGGTAGTAGAAAATCGATAAACATCTATATTCTATTGGGTATACCGCGGAGAAAGTTGCGCAAAAAAGATCCGAACTAGAAAAGTGATATTGGAACGCGTGGCTGAGGTAACAGGAGCAAGTTTGCTGTTAAGAAGCTGAAAATTAATACTCGCAACAAAAACACATGAAGGTGAATAGATAAAATAATAAAGCCATCTTTATTGTTCTATAAAGAATGTTCTGCACCAAAATGAACGAAATAAATATCGGGAAAAAAACTGAGATCGCTGAAAAGGCAAACAAATATTGAATAACCTTGGTTCTACTTCTTCGATCAGAGAAAAAAAAATGACAAATAGGTACTTTGCAACATGAAGTAACCGCCATGTTACTTCCCAAAGCTTCCCAGGACTACGACAATTCTCCACACAAAAGATTCTATTAAAATGACACGAAAGCTCAGCAGTTTTTCTCCACACTGTATGCAACAAATAAAATCCAACTGATTATTGATTTATTATTTATTGATATATTGATATATTATTTATTGATTTATTTATTTATTGACCCTGAGCTGGTTGCATCAAATCTCATCCTCTGGGAACCGAAACACGGTACTCGCAGCAGAGGAAGACCAGCAACCACTTACATAGACACCCTTAGAAGAGATATTGGACTCAGTAACACTGGCGAGATTCGCACCCTTATGATCAACAGCGACCTGTGGAGAGCAGCCATCCGTGATTCTCGAGTCGGTGTTGGCTAACGCCCTCGACTGTAGTAGTAGTAGTAGTAGTAGTAGTAGTAGTATTTATTGATTGGTTTATTATTTATTTATTATTGATTTGATATTTAATTGATTGATTATACATAAGAAGCCCAGTATAAATTTGGTATTGGCCAGAGAATTCCCTGAATTATTATCAATTAAAAATTGTGCATTAAAAATACTGTGCATCATTGTAGCAATCAGTAAAACTTAAGCATCATTATCATCGAACATTATGTACACAAATTTCATTTAAATTAAAGTTGAATTGCATTGAACCAGCCCTATCACCACTCTTTAGCCTCTATGACACATTATCCTCTTTTTACAAAGCCCCATTTGTAACGGTGAATTAAACCAATAAAAACACTTAGAACCACAGAATTTGTAAACACGTCCACTTTGTCGCCCCGGCCCATGAATTCCCTAAAATTATCTACCCAGTCGAGCCGGCAATAAGGGAATGAGATACGTTACAAAGTAGGCTTTTTTCTCTCTTCACTTAAATAGGAGACTATAATATCTAACATTTTAGAGATGTAAAAACCTATACTTCATTTGTATTTGTCACATTCCGCTAGGATCAAAGTTTTAAACTTCGAAGCTAAAGATTATAGCGTATTTGCGTCACTGCATGGCATAAGACATTTGTTTGTGTTATTTTGTTTTTCGTAATGTTCGTGATGCGATGTTGTGGTTTTAGCTTTGATGTGGGTACTTGTAATCCTCAACTGACACGACAGTTTCTTTGATGCTTTGAGGGGATACCCATCTCATGATGTAATGTGGACTGCCAGCCTTGTCGTTTGTACCTGAAAAGAAATCGTCAAGCATTTAACACACACACTAATGAAAGCCAAACCAGAAAATCGTTAGAGTTTGTGGCATAATCTGGGGGGGAGGGGGAGGGGAGGGGGTTCGTTGGTTATTCTCATTCTGGTTTAAAAATAAGAGAGAATGTGAAATAAGGTTTACCAAAAGAACACATTCTGACACCGGAATTCTCTTGGCGGACGCCATCCCAAAGATGAGGGGACTGTTTCTCGAAAGTCCCGGTAACTTAAGGTGCCCGACTCCATATTTTGAAATCAAAATCTCAAGAAAAGTATGGTGTGTTCTGACCTCTAATGAAGCCCATTTTGTTTCTTTAGCTGATAACTTTACTGTATAATTTTCAAAACTTTTGCAACTCCCATCCGGAATGGAAAACAAAACAGCTTAACGGGCCCAGTAATAAACGGGAGCTTCGAGAAACGGGCCCCATTGCGCACAGTAATCTAGACCAAGCATGTGAACCTGTCTTCCGGTGCCACGTCACGGGGTTAGCGGGCCGCGCATTATTTCCCGCCAAAATAACGGCTACTCCACGTATTATTCCGAGTAAACAGTGTTCTTTTCATTCTGCTATCCAGGGAGTCTATCAAGGGCAGATTCCAGTTCTTTCTGGAAACAGGATAGGTCACAAAAGAACAAGAATACCATCTTTCTTAGTTCAAGCATTCCAGCTTATTCCAGCAAGAATGTGCTCTAAGTCTGTTTCTGCAAACTTTCAAAGGCTACAAGAGCAACACACAACCCGCGAAAACAACGCAAACAACGAAAAGTGTGGGACAAAGAGGAAACTAACAGCAAGTGCGGGAATACGGAGCTGTGAAGCGCGGGAATACTGAACTGGGGATAAGGCGGGAAAACATGAAAACTAACGGCAAGCGCGGGAATACTGAGCTGTGAAGCGCGGGAATACTGAACTGGGGATAAGGCGGGAAAACGTGAAAACTAACGGCAAGCGCGGGAATACTGAGCTGGTGATAAGACAGGAAAACGTGAAACTAACGGAAAGCGCGGGAAAACTGGACTGGGGATAAGGTGGGAAAACGTGAAAACTAACGGCAAGCGCGGGAATACTGAACTGGGGATAAGGTGGGAAAACGTGAAAACTAACGGCAAGCGCGGGAATACTGAGCTGGTGATAAGACAGGAAAACGTGAAACTAACGGAAAGCGCGGGAAAACTGGACTGGGGATAAAGTGGGAAAACGTGAAAACTAACGGCAAGCGCGGGAATACTTAACTGGGGCTAAGGCGGGAAAGTTTGGGGTGAGCGGAGGGAAACAGTAGGGCTGCACCTCTTTGAAACCTCTAATTTCGCTGGATCTTTATAGGCTGTACCTCTATTGTTTTTGGGCTAGGTTCCATTGTTTTCATTCTTTGTTTATTGTTTTTTTGAGCCACTCTTGTGAGGTCTTGGTGAAACTAACGGCAAGCGTGGGAAAACGGAACTTAAGCTAAGGTGGGAAAACGTGAAATCTGAGGTGAAAGGATGGAAAACGTGTAACTGGTTTCACGCCAAGCGAAGGTAAAAATGCACCTAATCATAAGCGCGGGAAAACAAAACCTTACCCGCGAACAATTGTGTGAGCCAAATGAACAGGCTCTTTATCAGATTGACCGAGAAGAATGCAATCGCGCTGATTAATGAAAAATTGTGCGTCACTAACATGACTGCACCCACCTGAAAGCCGAGCGCCTCCGAATGGCTGCTGTCCCACGATAGATCCTGTTGATTTGTCGTTAATATAGAAGTTACCCGTGGCATCTTTAAGGACGTCAGAGGCCTCCTGGATGAAATATCTGCAAGGAATTTAATCCAATAAAATATTTAATACGAGGGCACAAATGTAAACCAAACACTTACGAACGCTCACTGGTCGCCATGTGTTTTCTAGTAAAATCTTACCTGTCTTTACCAAAAACTGCTCCGGTTAAAGCAAACGGAGACGTTTTATCCACCTGTGACAAAAACAAAACAAATGAAATTAGTGTAATGAACCAATCAAAACAAAAAGCAAAAGCGTGCGAATCGTGTAAGGCGTGGGGAAAACTAATAACCGAAGTCAAAATTGGCTCTGTTTTCAAACCTGACTGGCTGAAAATTATCACGATGATTGCCTTTGACTGGCACGTGGCACGAGAGTTTGAAATGTTTAATATGCAATTTCATGAAGTTTACATACTTCAAACAACGAAAAATAGCCCGATTCTCAGACGGGATTCAGGGTAAACGAAAACCAAATGAACACATATTCGATTATTTGCGTCACACTGATTTTCTGGTAAGCTTCTACACTTCGATGTTCGGAACCTGTACATTTATTTATTTACGCACGATATTGTTTAGCTATAAATGGAAATTTTTCTTGTCATGTGCCGTTATGAAGTCACATTATCGAGGGATATAATAAGGGAATACCCTTGTAAGAGATCGGTTCACGCTTTACTACTGAATGAGTATTTAGATTTACAGTCTTTACCAAGCTGAGCGTCTCCTTGTACTTTTGATCAGGGTACACGTAAACGGTCAGAACTGGTCCAAAAATTTCCTGCATGAAGATAGAAAATAAAGTTACAAACACTTGCCAAAAATGTCTCGTTCTTAAAATATGTACCTCAAACAGATCTGGAGCAGCTCAAAGGCAGAAGAAAAGAAAAGATGTGCTTTGTAAAAAAGAACTTCATTCAGTTATTCACCTCGTTCATTATTCTTTCATCTGGTTTCTTCGTTTCAATGACCGTTGGTTCGATGAAGTACCCAACACTGCAATAAGAAATTAAACAAACAGAAATTCTTTACACACCTACACAGCATTAATTAACGCTCACAAGAATCTTCAATCAAGGAGGTGAGCTCGCCAGGAAGAAGAAGGAAGGAGAAGTACATTTGTTCACAATTCTCCTTGGCCACACAGGAGATCACAAGCTACAATAGACTCGCAAAACTTAAAAAAATCGTAATCAAAGCCATTTTATTGTCAAATACCCGACCCATGAGCAAATCTCCTCAATCAAATATAAAAGACATACTGAGCTCCGCTGAACTTACCAGGAGGAGAACAATGTCTGTCAAAAGCCCAACCCATGGGCCAACAGTGACAATCAAATCAAATCAGATTCCTGCCCTGTAGCTTGCCACTCCCTCCCCCCTCACCCCATGCCAGCTTAACACTGATAGGCCCTAACTTCACAGAGAAGTTAGTTTTACCTGTCGTCACAATTTCCTCCAGCAATGATACTGAGATCAGGGCTGTCTCTGGCATGATCAATGTAACTCTTGATGCTTTTGTACGCCTGAAAAGAAGTCAACGCAAAAATTAAGTCTTCCCCTCATAATATCATCTGCAAAAAAGATGAATTTAAACAACAGAGCTGACAAATGAAAACAAGCTCTCATAACTGATGTGTACCTTATCATCTATAACAGCTGACACAAACGTATTATAGTCTTCTGGCTGTGAAAATAGATTTGAAAAGGGTAAATGAGGGTTTAGTGGTCTTCCTTAACAAAGAAATAACAGCTAAGGCTGGTTATTTGAATGATGTTAAGGTTTATCAAAACCATGATGTAAGTCAATTTAGCCTGGCCTACTGTTGTTGACTGCAGACAGTTGAACAGAATGAGAGATGGCTACCAAAATAATCAAATTTGCATGAAATGACATCAAGCAGAAGAGCCAATTGGTCTAACTACCCCTTACCGTTTTATTGCCCTCAACTAGCTTGTAGTCTCTGGTTTTCGCTTCAAAATGTGTGTCACTTATAAATTAAGTTTCAAGTTTACTTACCGATCCAATCTTCAACTCTTTCTGCTTCTCAATAAGACCTTCTTTTACCTGAAATTAAAGTTCAAATAAAATTAGCTAGTACCTGGAATGTCCAAGGTGTGCAAGCAGCTTGCACCTTAATTTTTTTTAGCTGGGCCAACTGCAGAAACCATCTAAGATAGTAAAATTGACCCTGTGAAAGGCCATACGTACTGTCCCCTGCAGATATCAGTTGAAACAAAATTAATGCAGATCAAAACAAAACTCTCACCTGTCCCCATAATGATTCCGGAACATACAGTCTGGAGCATGCTGAACACTTCTGTCCTCCATAACCATACGCGGATCTGATGGTGCAGTTAACAACTGTGTCTGATATAAAAAGTAAATAAAAAATATGGCCTGAGTGCTCAGTCTCATATACTTATTTGAGCAAACAGAAAGATTATGTGACAGAAATGTGAAAACGCTGGAAACAACATTAATTTATTACCAACATCAGCGGAAGTGTGTACAAAATGAAAGTTTTTTCCTCCACATTCTGCAAGAAAATGGCAAGCAAAATAAAATTTGAGATCTTCAGTTATTAATAAATAAAGTTACTGTAAGGCATTTGAAGGTTGTTTAGAATGTTCTAAGAGTTCAAGCAGTTTTCAATTGAGTGTTGTAAAACAAAAACCAATTACTCCAGCCAATGGCACAGTGAACCAATCAGAATTCGAGGCAATCACACCTAGCCACTACCAAGCATAGGAAAAAAATGTGCGCATTCAAGCTGTGATTGGTTTTGGTTTTCCTTCTCATTGGTTAAAAAAGTAGCGTGAGCTTTGTTGGCCAATCACAGAGTGAAGCAATGCAAAACTATTAAGCAAATGCAATTTACTTTCCATGCTCAATTGAAAAGCACTTAATTAATCTTGAATGACTAATAAAATAACCATTGATAATAATTATGCCTGCGCATTTATTGTACAAACCTCCAACAAGTCTTGGGTAGGTTCTGTAAAAAAATAATAACATTTAAAAAAGTGAGTGAAACTTGTAAACTCAGATCACAGATCAGTTTAATGCAACACAGTTCCATGTTTAAGTTAACACTGTAACAAATTCAAGAGATCTTTAATTCACTTACCGGTAAATGTCTAAATTCTCAGCTACTTTCTTCCAAATATACCTGAATGTTCTGGAAGAACAAAGTTTGGTATTAGCCTCTTAGAGGATGGTGTGTTATAATCACCATGTCTACACTTAAACCAGCAAGGAACAGTTACACATGTTGATCGAGTCTACAAATAGACCACGTTATTTTAAAGCTTAAGCTTAAGACAAAAGGAGTGGGAACAGTACATGCATAGTGGGGTTTTGATTAGTTTGAGTCCAGCCTGTCTTTGGTAACCAATAAACCTAATCATTCTATTAAGATGGAACCAAACTATAGGTACTGTACCAAACTTTACTGCAACTCCAGATTTAAAACTTACTCAACACTGCCAGTAAAGTTGATTCCTGCCAAATGAGGTGACTTCGTTATATTGTCACCAAAAATCTTTCCAGTGGAGGGAAGAAAGTTCACAACTCCTAAACAAAACATATATATAAAACACAAAGAGAGTCACGCAACGTTTTCCTTTAGTATTCAGAAGCGGTTTCGGAAAATTCTTTGGAAACTAAACATGTTTAATCAGCCAAGAAAAACCCAAACAGTAACACGGCTGGAAAACTTGCATAAAATCCTCAAAAAAATGCAATTCCTCACAACCACTTAACCGCTCGCACAATTGTGATAATTGTATCCATCACTTTGTTTACGCAGTTACAAAATTTAAAAATGTATTGTAGTCGGCACACACGCTAATCGTACATCATGCCAGGTTGGTTACTGTCTTCTTAACATTCAGTAATGTACTGTACACTGAATAAATACAATGTGTCTCTGTTTACCAATTGTTAGTAACTATTGATGATGATGATGATGATGATGACAATGACAATAATCACAGTAACAACAACGACAACCATAATGGAGAATGGTGATAAGAAATGGATAGGCGTATTTATTTACCATCTGGGATGCCAGCTTCGTGGAAAATCTTTTGGACAAGGTAACATGACAGGATTGCAGTGGATGCAGGTTTCCACAGCACAACATTACCAAGCATAGCAGGAGTGCCAGCCAAGTTACCGCCAATGGCAGTGAAATTAAAAGGAGAAATGGCAGCAATAAAACCCTGCAGAGAATAATGTGCAGTTCCGGTGGTTACTATTATCTTAGTGGGGCTATTCATACTTTGTAGGCTGGGGTGCATTAATATTGATGGAAAATGGCAGGAGTACAAGTCACCTATCAGAATAGCACAGTGTGTAAGCTAAAAGCAGCTGCATGTTTAATGAAACAGTTAATATGTCACATGATTTCTAGCAGTGAAAAAAATCATTCATTTGTCAATTTTCTGTGACATGCAACACATTTTGTTTTCTCTTCTTTCCTCTTCTTAAGCTTGTTATAGAATTTGCCAGGAACACTTTGAATTCATTTGATCTATATCCTTACCTCCAGTCCTCTGTACACAAGTCTGTTGATTACCCCTCGCGGCTGGTGAAGTTGAGGGCCTTCATACAGTTCCTGCAATAAAACTCAGGGTCAGTTTATTTATCCTGTATGCAACCAAGATCTTCACTGATCATTTTCTGCCTGCTTCAGCAGCTTGGGTTTTCAGCTAGCTATTTGATAGTACCTTGGCATAATGAATCCCAAATCTGTAAAAGTCAGCAATCTCTTGAACACAGTCAATATCTGCCTCAAATGCAGTCTTGGCCTGAACAAAAAAATAAAGTTAATTTAAAACTTAAAGGCAACAAATGATGAAGATCACAAAGAAACTTTAAGAATAAACACAACAGGCATGACAGAATTTAATACTGTCAGTAGTGCAAAAGACTCCAAAGAATACGAAATTACAAAAAACAAATTATTTAAGCATTTTTCCAACCTGTCCCACCATGGTTGCCACCAGAGACTGAATTCTGTATTTTCCAGTGATTAAATCAGCCACCTTTTGAAAAATGGCAGCCCTAGAAAATAATTTTTTTTTAAAGAATTGACATTTCACAAATTTGGTATGATTATGTAAAATTTTAAACCTGTAGTTAACGTGGTGCTGAAAAATTGAAGCTTGAAAGACATCATTTGAAGTCAGAACAATATGAAAAAATCTTTTAAACATATTGAGTAAGGCCAGGTTCACGTCTTCCTTAAGCGCTGTCCAACAGCCCCAATTGGCCATATTCGTATTAATATTTTGCCGTATTGAACAAGATCTAACTTGCAATGGAGCCCTTGAGGGTGAATATATATTAATTAAAAATAACATTTCCATATGAAAAGATGCCCCCACTTAAGCCTTGAATGCAAGGTGTTCCCAGTTCAATACCGAGACAATGAATAATAATTATTATGGTCTATTGAACAGAAGATACTCCATAAAGTATCTTGGTTTGGACTCTCCGACCCCATTTAATTCCTTGATTTTCTGGTCAACTGAACTAGTCTTAAATTTTGAAATTGTGAAGAAGTGAAATAGTAAAAAAGTGTCGGCAAAGAAAAAACTGAAACTAACAAGGGAAAATGAAGCCTTGGTTGACCCACCTGTGTTCATGAGGAGTTTTTTCCCACTCCTTCCTGGCAGCCATTGCACTGTCAATTGCCTCCTTGACAACTTCCTAAAATAATGATTTTATTCTCATTATATGCAAAATTATTTACATCAGGATTATGACTGTCTATTGGAAGTTCTGATTAAAACCAAATGCTGCATTTCATCACAAACATGCAAATTTAAAAATTTATTAATAAATAATTTTCTATGGACTTACAGACTATTAGATCTAAAATTATGAATGCATTAAGAATTTAACATCCTCAACAAAAACAACCCTCTATTAGGCTCCCATAATTTCAGATGGAAAATACATTTTCATAAATTAAATTAAATAATATCAAGTCCTTCCCAAGTGTGAGCCTGTAGGATGTTAGGGACAGCTGTTAAGTGCAGGTGAGTTTTTGAAGGCCATTGGCTAGGAAGTGTTTCATTAAATTCAGTTTTAAGCTGTTTTAATATCAGATGCAAAATTCCCTCTGATGAAAAGCTACAATTCCATCCACTGTAACGAAAAAGCTCTTACCAAGTACTGTACCCTGAAAGGCTTTGATTGTACATCAGCCCTGGGGCTTGTTTTGTGACAACGATACAGTATTTAGATTGAGATGATTAAATGAACTGTACATGACAATCAACAACTCAAATTACCTCTGTTGCCATGTGGTACTTGGCAATCTTTAGTTGACGGTTGTATGGCTACAGAGTCAAAGAACAGAACTTTAACAAATAAAAAAAAACATCAGCAGTACTAGCGCTTAATACATCCACATGCAGTGGTTTACAACAGAGTGATCAATATCCACAAGCAACAATGAAGGAATAAATTAATGCAGTGTAAATTGTCTTAGAATATGTACCGCTATTTGGTATGCTGTATTTCCTGTGTAAATCTCTTTTCCCCCAACAATGCAGGGAATTTCCAAAGTATCATTTTGAACTCTCTGAATTTCTGCTTTCAACTTCTGAAGGTCAGCACTGTTGTTATCCAGGTTCGTTGGAGGTTCATTAGGAGGTAAAGAAATACTTCTTGTGCCAAGGATTCTATGAAAAAAAGGAACATGCACTGTACATGTAGCCCGGGGTGGGGGGGGGGGGGGCACTTCCTAGTAATAGGCTAATGGGGATGTGCTGCTGGATGGGGTCGCATTTCACCAATGGATTGACTATAATGGGGTTGCATTTTGAATACATTAGTCAGTTACTAGAATGAGGTCGCACATTTTCGGGATTTTGGAGGTAAATGTACCAGAATGTTTGTACTGTAGGTGAAAAGTAATAAAAGTGTCCTACATTCAGTTTAGCAAATCTGTCAATTCATTTTAGGATGACCTAGTACTTGAAAGACTTTACAAGGTAGATGCATATTAAACAGAAAGCGACTAAGATGGGATCACGAACCCCCCTCCCCCCCCCCCCCCCCCGGGACATGTAGCTACTGGTTACAGGTTATGCTAAGATCAAGCCATAGAGATTGAGAGTTCTTTTGTCAGCTCACATGTAGATCAAGGGTTTATTCAGACTAAACAAGGTTGTATTTAACAATTATTCACCGAAGTGGAGGTGAATAGTGGTGGATATTTACCGAGCTGTGAACTGGCGAGGTAAATATCCACCACTTTCACTGACACTGAGATAAATAATTGTTTTAGTATATACCACACAAGCTGAATAGTTAGCGGACTAAAACATTACTTTATGTGTGACAATATACCGACAAGTGGTTGGAAATTGGAAAATCTTGCGTGCTGGCTGCTTGGAGGTGAATAGTACTTGTTAATCACCTCCGAGTTAACCAATCAGAGCGCGTGAAAAGCACTATTCACTTGTGTGGTATATACATGTACTAAATATATATTTTTATATATAACTTCACAGGAGTTCAGGCTTCAGGAGTAATCGATATCATCGTTTTATTGCGACGGTGCTGTTTTGTATGGTACAAAAATTATATGACCACACTCATCAGGTAACTTCAACGATTCTGGTACATAAAACTTTGGTAGAATAATGGACAGGCCAGGATTTAAGAAAAAAGATGAACACTATCAATTAAAAATTAATGTAATTAGTACATTTTCTCCAAACTGGACTACACCCAAACAACTAAAGACAAACAAATACAATGATAATATTATTTCAATAGTTAGAGGGAATATAATTAACACCAATAAATAAAAAAGTAACAAAAAGACGTAAAAAGCTTCCACTTTAAATGACGAGACGTGACTCTTACTCTGTGGTTCGTCTTGTTTCCGTATCTCGTGATCAAAGAACGGAAGTAGGAATGATTCAGAGCATACAACGAATTTCCGAATGTAGCTAAAACAATCTTAACTTCAAAAACTTTTAACGAGTTTCATACACAAATCATGTAAATTTTAGGCAAGACCAGGGTTCAACTTATTTTACTTTAGAATTCAGGTGAGTACTTGACATTTTACAGACTGGATGTTCGCAGCAGACAAGTGCAGCAGCGGGACAGCTTGTTTGACAGACTGGTACGACTTTAAAAAAAATACCAATTAACAATATCCAAACTATAAATATATATATCTAAGCCACGTGTAAAACAATTTCAGTCCATGTAAAAAACTCTTGGATCGTATATGCAAGATGCGTACATAATATAAACTTCAAGACGGTTTGCCCGTCCGTTTTGGCAGGCCGTCTGGCTCTCCCAGAGATTCTGTCAAGAATCGAAGAAAGAACATACCTTAAGGCTTGACTTCTCAAAGCCGTCCGTACTGATAACATGGCGAAAATCAGGTTGAGAAAGTGATACTTTACAACATAAAAGCCTGACGCGATTCACGATTTTAGGGTCCATGTAATCGGCATTTTTTTTAACTGGCGGTCGTGCGTTTTACCAAATATGGTTGAATCGGGGACGGTGGCGAAACTTTAGCCAATCAGCGTCAAAATAAAACAGAACAAAACAGAAGCCCGCGATTTTGAAAAAAAATCTCCAGCGGTGAATTTCAAAATGGCGGAATCAGACGAAGCCGAAGAAGTTGTTGACTATTACGCTATTTTGAACGTCAGAAAAGAGGTAAAATGCCCTCAAGAATTACCAAAAGCTCCAAGACATGTTTTGCTTTTAATCAGGCTGACTAAATTACGTTTCAGGCCAACGAAAATGAACTAAAAGCTGCTTACAGACGGATGTGCATGTTATATCACCCTGATAAACACCAAGACCCCGCTAAAAAGAAAGTGAGTTACCTTGCAACAGCGGTAAACAATAACTTTCTTTATATTGGTTTCTTGTTTTCCAGAGTTAAGCTTATGTATAATTTTAATATACTTGGAAAGTGCTGTGAGACAGATTCTCATCTCCTGTATATTAAAGCCAATCCTATGGGGTAGTCCGGGGACCGGGAAAATATCTTGGTGTCTGAACACCTCTATTTATCGTTAATCAGATTATTCTCTATCCAAAGGAGCCATTAAATACAACTTATCGTTTTTCTTTTTCATAAGAGTATCCTGAATCTCAAATCTTCAGAAGCTGCTTTTACGTTCTTCTTTTTTATTTTTTAGTACCGGTAATAATAATATTGGATTCTAAAAGATCTTAAAATAGTTAAGACCAGCTTACTTACTTTCAGTTGATCATTGCCGTCATAGTTTTAATTAAGTTTTAACTGTTGACCTTCAGATGTGAAACAATTATTACTTTTGCCTTGTCATCAAGGGTAAAATTTTAAGAAACTTTTATTTTTACATTTCTTTGGCAGATTGCAGTTGAGCTGTTTAGTAAAATTCAAAAAGCTTATGAAGGTATTTTGTAGATGTATGTGACACTTAAAACAACAGAACACGAATCTTTCCAAATCAGAAATGTTTGTTTGTGGTAGGTTGTGAAAACCACTGGAATCAACCAAAGTTCTGATTTCATGTTGGTGTGTTACATGTGGCCGATGATGCAATACATGCACATTGTGACGACATGGCCTACAGCTGATGTACAGGGTTTGTACAGGTGCTGGAAAGTACTTGAATTTTAGTCTAGCATTTTCCAGAACAATGTGCAATATGGGCCCTTAAAAAAAACTTTTTGAGGCCTCAAAAAGTCCTAGAAATTTGACACTCAATCCATGGATTGAGTTCGATTGAGTTCGGCAATCGAATTTAATCGAACACCGAACTTTGTGTCAGTTCGATTTCCGAACCAACTGAACTCAATCGAACACAATCCAATCCAATGAATAATAATAATAATAATAATAATAATAATTTAGAACTTATATAGTGCATTTTCCATGTGTATATGTTCAAATGCGCTTTACAAGCAGATGGAATTGGAATTTGGAATTGCATTTTAGAGATAACACGATAATTCTTTGAGACAAAATTTATATATTACCGGTATACTCCCATGGTATCTCTTCTTGAATCCCTTTACAAACCTCTTTACTTACCAAGAAATCAGAGCATTTACAGGCCACAGGTGTGCAACCAGTGTATGATGAAGGTGACATAATTGTCCGCGCTAATTTACAATTTCAAAAGCACGGCCATTCTCACCTATTTTCTTTAAAACTTTGAAATCTTTGCCCTCCTTCATGTTAAAGCAGCACTCTTGATAGCCTTTCACTACACATTTGAAGCTAACAACCTACAGCACATCTGAAGCCATTTCTCCGGGATTTTTGTGGTTTCGAAAAACATGTGTTACACTAAGGTAACTCAAGCCTCCAAAAACTTATTGAATTTCAACACCAGTTTTACAAAAATCAAGAGTTTGGAAATCGAATGTTCGATTGCCCAAAATTTTTGTGGATTGCATTCGATTGAGTTAGATTGAAAAATTCAGTTCTATTCGGGGCAATTGACTATGCCAGGATATGGACATGGTTTGCAACCCCATCACCCTTCTTTCTCTTACTTTTAATGAATTTATTTACTTCTTTCTTTCTTTCACTTTAAGTTCTTAGTGATCCAGAAACAAGAAGTATTTATGACATTTATGGCCAGAAAGGACTTGATGCTGGCTGGGAGGTGAGTGACACCTTGAATCATACACCAGTTATTTACACTGGAAGTCGTCTCTTTGTTACCTTCATTATAAGCAACTATTCCTGTTCAGCAACCATCGCCATGAAATCCAGTTCTGGTCACCCAATGTGATAGTAAACAATCTTTTAAATATAAAAACATTGGTGGGTAGGTAGGTAGGTTTCCTTTATTTATACATGATGTATATGAAAGTTGAAAGCTTGTGGGGTCATGTACAATACATGTATTTACTACTAAATGAATGAGTCCACTCTACCAGTTCTGACCACAAAGTCAGGTAAGAAAATGTTTTGAGATTAGGATTTACGTTACATTTTGAGGTAACATCATCTCAGTGCTGGCCCCTAGTTGAAAAAAGGTAAATATTGTAATTAAGTCTTCTTGAATTTATTACTGACAGGTTATTGAAAGGCATAGAACCGCTGCCGAAGTAAGTATCAATACTGAATACATCTTAACACTTGTATTTTCTTCACATTCATTCATTTGTAAACAGTAGTCAGGCAATCAGCAAAAAGTGCCATAATAACGCTCAACATTAAAGCCTGATTATGGCAATACTCACTAGGAGAAAACAAACAATATGGCTTCATTCATTACATAGTAAGCTAGTTTGGGAATTTAAATTTAATTAACTTTTTTTTATATTATTATTATTTAAGGATTTGCACAAGCAATACCGGTGCAAAAACAATAGGACATAATTAAGTCCCCTACTAGGTTTAAGCACCAACCCAACCCTTTTCTAAAATATTAACTTAATAATATAAATAGACTAAATAGGCTGCTTAACAAGTTCACACAGCAAGGGTATTTACCTGGTGACATTTCCATATCCTGGCATAGTCAATTTGGTTTCTTTTACACAGATTCGTGAAGAATATGAGCGACTTCAAAGAGAAAGGGAAGAGAGACGTTTGCAGCAACTCACAAATCCAACTGTAAGGCATACAATTTTCTGAATGATGTACATTTCTTGATGAGAAACTAAATGTGATAAATTTCAATATTTTTGTGGATTCAAAGTGCCTTGAAGAAATGAAAATCTCATTTTTTTTGTATGTATTTAATAGCTTATAGTATAATGGTCACCTAATCCTGCTTGGAGTGAATAAAAAGTTACTTATTATTTTTATCACTTTCACATTGAATAAGCAGGATTGTGGCACCCTTCAGGTTATTGATGAAGTTTCTTGTTTGAATGCTATTGAATGATGTAGAGTGTGTTGTTGCTGTGGTTCAATTTTATCCTTGGTTAAAGTCACTAATATTCCGTAAATTGGCAGTCGACCTGAATGCCACACCATACAGCGATATGCACAAAATAAAACTTTACACAACACATTAGCGAAATATGCACTAAAGCCAGCCAGAAAGTAGGAGTCCTCATGCGCTTGCGCAACCTAATACCATGCCAAGCTAAGCTCATACTGTATAAAACAGCTATAATGCCACACTTAACATACTGTCATTTAGTCTGGAACTTTTGTAAATCTTCAGATGGGCGGAAAATCGAACGCATCCAAGAGCGAGCCCTGCGTGCAGTCTTTAAAACAACAACAGACATATGAGGAACTTCTTAAGTGCGCTAAGTTACCTACGCTTCACAATAGACACTTACAGGACATAGCAATACTAATGTATAAAGTAAAGAACGATCTAGTACGTAGCTATATATATGAGGTATTTACTCGAAAGGGTACTCGTTATAACCTTAGGAATAGTGACTTTGAAATATACCACGATTTAATACTATACGCTATGGTAAACACACACTTAGGTATCGAGGACCATATATCTGGTCCAAATTAGAAATTAGTATGCGTGAACTACCAAGCCTTAGCATCTTTAAAACTAATATCCATAGAGTTGACCTGGCCAGCCTAGTGGAAGACAGTGGCAACTGCTGCAATCTTTGCAGCACGTGATTATTTACAATTATCTGCATTGTACAAGCATTTTTTATGTTATCTAAATATTTTTAGTATTTCTAAGTATTTTTTAAATTTTAATGCATAGTTTATCTAGCTATATCGTTACCTATTATCATACTGTACATAGTTTTTTTTTCTATTAATTTTGTAATAGTAGGTGTCCCCAATTAGCTCTATGAGCTAAATACATAGACACGGTAATAAAGATTTAATTATTTATTATTATTATTATTATTATTATTATTATTATTATTATTATTAAAATACACAGCTTTATATTTAAATTTTTTTCTCCTTTTGTTTTTGGTTATGGTTATGTGTGATAATTTGTTTAAAACAAAGAGAAAACAAATTAAATCAAGGATAAAATAATTATTGAACCACAAAATATATTGTCATGTTGTTACTTTTTCAGGGGAGTATTTCAGTTGGGGTGGATGCTACTGACTTGTTTGATAGTTACGATGAAGATTTTGATGGAGGGTGAGTTTTCAGTGGTGTTTTTTTTTTATATTTTGGAAATTATTGAAATAGTACACCAAAATCCAGACTAACCCGTACCTGTCCAATGTTTTTCTTTCCATAACGCTAGTATATTTCTAAAGGTGTTTCCTTCGAAGTCAGCAAAGTGCAGTGGTGACATCATGTACCTCTGAATGGATGTGCACAATTACACTGTATATCCTTAGAAGTTAAGGGACCTGAACATTGCGATTACCCCTTGCTCAAACCACAAAATTCCAAGGTTCATTTGTATGCAATGGGGCAAAGACTTGGAACAATCTCCCGAAATCTATAAGAACGATCACACACCCCACTCAATTTAAAACTTCACTAAATATATTCCCCACCCCATCACATCATAGATTTGAGATAATTAGATGCGTCAGCTGTAAGTTATATTATCTGTGGTCAGTCGTCAAAAATAAACAGGCATCTAATTATTTTTTTCTCTTTTCTCTTTTGCATTCCTTGAATATATTTATTTGTGGTCTTATTGACTGTAAAGTCATCTGTTTTTCTGTCCAGTTTTCTGCCAAACATAGAAGTGAGCTCCATGTCCATTTCTCAGTCGATTGAGGTATGTACTTTTTGTGGCAATGTATTTATTTATTAGTTGGAATATTTTAATTCGGACACCATATGTGTGCTGGCTATCGGTACGTACTTAGAAATCATCATCCACTAGTGATAAGCTAGTGATGAACTGATGTCATTTTTAAACAGTGAATTGATTATTTCAATTTATAACTAAGTAAAGGGTTAAATTCATTATTTTATGTTTTTTTTACAAGGCACCTCTTACTCGAATGGATACCCTCACTCTTGCTGGCTCTCTGAAGATCAAGAATGGAAATGGCAGTGGAAATGTGTCAGTGTCAGCAAGAAGAGTTTTGTCACACAAAGTATGGGGTGAGGTGGGTGTTGTATTATTTGATTACTTATAGGAATCAAACAGCATTAACGACACTCTCAGAGTTATTAAGTATAAAATGTTATTAATAATTAAGGGTGGCAGGAAATGTAGTATTACTGAACAAGTATTAATAATTTTAATTATTTATATTAAACTCCTTTGAAGGGTCCAGCAATAACAGAAATTTATTACTTTATTTACTATAATTATTATTATTATTATTATTATTATTATTATTATTATTGTTATTATTATTGATTTCAGACTACGTTTGAAGCTGGTGATGGTCCTAGGCTTACTTTCCGGGGATTTGCTAACATGACGCAAAGAAGGTACTGCATGTTATTTTAACTTACCGGTACTCTTCCACTTTTGGAATGAAACAGAGATTGCGAGGTGAATCTCTTCTTGTTGCTAGCCAGTAATTAAAACACTGCATGCTACTGTTCATCTTGACAATAATGTTGTGTTTCAGATGTCATAATAATAAGTGCTTTCTTCCTTCCCCCCTTTTATTAGTTATTTCACTGGAGGAATTGCTGTCGGAAGCGGGAATGGAAATGCTCTTTCTGCCGGAGTGAATGCCAGTGAGTATAAATTCATAATCCTTTCCCATTCATTCTTTCTTTGGTCCTTTTCTCATGAACCCAAACCCCTTCCATTTCCCCATTTCTCTTTCATCCATCCTTTCTACCAGAGGGTAAAAAGTTCCAGTTCCTGAGGAACAATTTTTTCTAGTCTGAATGACAAGGATCGAAATCCTCCAATCAACAACAGCCTAAGCGAGGATCGAAATGCACCAATCACCACCAGCCATGGTACTTCTTATACTCACACGCAGCCAGTCGACACCATCGCCTGATGAAGACCAGCAGTATAGCGGTCGAAATGTCGCGATCCACATCTTTGTGACTCAATCGTGAGACAAAAGATTAACTCAGTTATCATCAATTTTTTCATCTCTGTGTACCATTTCCCACCCATTCTCCCATTTTCCCACCTGTTTCTGTCATTCTCTCATTTGTTTCTCTATCTTTTTTCCTTAGCTTATTTCTCCTCAGTCTATTCTTCTAACCTTAACCCTCTTTTCTTTTGTATTACTTTTGTTAAACTATTCTTTCCCCTTCTCCATTTCTCTCATATTTTTTCATTAACCTCCCTGACGGTTTCGTATCATCATCCTTTTCTTGTTTTCCAAATTTCTTTTCCATTCCTCCATCTTTCTCCCACTTTCTTATCACTTTTCTATGGACCCTCCTTTCCTTCTCATTTCACCATCTCCTCCCCCTTTTCAAACAGCCTTTTCTGTAACTGAACCCTACGCCCTTTTCTCAATTCTCCATTCAGTTCTTCCTGTGATTGCAAGGTTGATTTTTCTTGTAATAAGTGCTGTTTTTTTTTCCTCTGCAGTGTTTGCCAGACAACTTGATAAACACACTGTAGGCTATGTAACATACAAGGGAGGTTTACAATCCTCAATGAACACCACCGTTATGAGGGAAACTGAACACAGTAGGACACTTCTTACAATTCAGGTAACAGCCTTGAAGCAATTTTTTTGGCATCTGCCTGGATAGTGGTTCTTACATGGTATATATAACATCCTGGACCAGGTTGTTCGAAAGCCAATTAATGCTAACCCAGGACTAGGGGTTAACAGCCAAGTTTTCATCCCAAGCTTGCTGAGAAGGTTTTGTAGATAAAATCATATTTTACGCTTAAAGTACTGTTAAGTTAAATTCCAGTCAACACTTAAGGGTGAAAATTTTTTGGAAATGTTCTAAACTGGACTCAAACTTCACTCTAACCACATTCTTGTCTTTAATTGAAAGTTATTTGTTTTCTTTATTTGCTTTCAGTTTGGTATACCGAATTCATTTGCATTGGCATCCTACACAAGAAAAATAGAAAAGAACACAAAGCTCAAAGGTGTCATAAAGTATGTGTCCTTTTAAACTCTTAGTTTTTACAGTAACACCTTTTTAGTACATTTGCTGACTTACCCCCAAAACACAATCATGTAAATGACTTTGTGAACTTATGCATGGGCTGTTTAAGACCAAGAGTGGTCAATATAATTAACAAGCTGATTTGTAAGATTGAGTTCCACGTTTTCCAGACAGCGGAAGTGATGCCCAGTGAAACAAAGTCAATTTGCTTATCTGGACTGGTGCTTAACTTTGGCTTCTTTCAGTAACTTTATATATTAAGCAACTAAGAACTGAGATTTAGACATCTTCTTTTGACTTAAGTGTTATGTTTGCTTAAATCTTCCTTGAAACATTTGGTATTGTCTTGCACACTTTGGATGTAAAGCACCTTTTATAATCTCAGCCATAGTGGGTTGATTCTATGTTCGGAAATCCAATATTTTGGAACACCTGTCTAAGTTATATGTGTGTATTATTGACTTAACTTAATATGACCTAGATTCTCTTGCTTGTATGCTCCACCTCCATGCTAGGCGCACTCCACGCTAGGCGCACTCCTGACTCCCCTGCCCTTCTTTTGAGTCCTCGCCACGCAGGCTGACTCTCTGTTGTTTATGTTGATTACTGCTATTTATTTAGAACTGGGACGTTTGGTTCTGTGGTGGAGTATGGATGTGAAAGACAAATTTCTGATCACAGTCGACTAGCAGCCACAGTATCCATTGGAGTGCCAGTCGGTGTGATGCTAAAAGTGAAGTGAGTTGAATGTTTTTTTTTTTTTTTTTACTTTTTATTCTGTGGCTGTCACATGTGACACTCAAAGCTCATCTCATTTTGTTGAAATCACAGACTGACACGTGTGAATCAAGTCTATAATTTCCCCATCAACCTGTCAGCAGAGATTCAGCCGGCAGCCATATTTTACGGCACTGTCGTCCCTGTTGCTGTGTTCTGGGTAGTGAAGGTGCTAATTGTCAATCCGTTCCTAAAGATGGAAAAAGAGAAGTAAGCATTTTATTCTATTGACTGTATTTTCTGTACTCAAACAAAAATGAACAGAACTATGCCAATGCTAACAGCTCTGGTGCCACTTACCCTCCCCCCCCCCCCCCCGCAAGGGTAGGACTAAAGGAGACTCCCATATATGCTCATCAGAAATTTTAAGAATCTACAAACTGTACCACGATCTTGTTTTGGGATGTGATCACAATTCATTTTATTTTCACCCTAAAGTGATACCATTTCTGATTCAAATTGTTATTTTCATTTCCCTTTTTGTCGTTTTTTTTTAATTATCAAGATAAATAGTTTGACCCTTTAGACTAGGGTCAGTGTAATTAGCTTGTAAGTAAGAACCTTTTTAAGCCCTGGCTAAACGAGGCAACAATGTTGCGGCAACAATTTGAGATTCCAGGATGTTTCCCCGTTTAGCCACCCGAGGAAACATTAGGGCCATTTATACGGGAGAAAATAAGACGCGTCTTATGTAAGACGCGACTTAAATAAGACGCGAACTGATCGTATAAATGGTACAAAATAAGCGTTCGCGTCTTATTTAAGTCGCGTCTTACATAAGACGCGTCTTATCTTAGAACAGGGTTTTCAGCTGTTCTTATTTATTTCGCGTCTTAATTAAGACGTGAACTTCCTCGTATAAATGGTTTCGCGTCCTAAATAAGACGTGAACTGCAAGTGCGCTTGCATAAAAACGACAGCAACATGAGCTTGTCTTGTGATTAGATAGGGTAATTGTTTGCAAAGCTTTGCAAAAGATGGCCGGGAGAGCCAAAAGTAGAATTCAGCACCTTCCTTCTTTAACCTGCCATCAGTCGCACCAATCCTTATGTCGCTTTCTTCCGACTCTTCTCGGATTTCTGTTGATTTCTTTGTATGCTACGGCGTGGTCTTCATAAGAAAAAAAGTCTCTGAGAAAGTCTCTTCTTAAAATAACAGGACAGCATACTTTTGTTTCTTGCTACAGCGCTCCATCTTGGCGGGTAAGCGAGGCTGTATCAAAAATAAGACGCGAACCATTTATACGAGATCTTCGCGTCTTATGTAGGACGCGAAGGTATAAACGGTACAGTTCGCGTCCTATTTAAGTCGCGTCTTAGATAAGACGCGTCTTATTTCCTCCCGTATAAATGGCCCTATTGTCTCGGGAACAAAAAATGTTTCTGAACTCCCTCAGCAGCATTTTTTGTTGCCGCAACAATTTTTTCCTCGCGTGGCTAAACGGGGAACATCTTGGAAACATGCGCGAGCTCAAATTTTTGCCTCGTAGATAGAGCTTTAGTGTGTCACGTCAGTACCCTAAAAATTGGAGACACCTGGTAACGTTTAAGGGAAATTTAATTTACTAGCTTTTTGATGAACTCGTAATTTGTAATTACAACTTTGATTTAGGTGTAAACACCGCTGATGAGCTCATTTAGCTATTGGGGCAAACATGATGTAAATATGTTTAAATGATAAATAAACTTTTAGGGAATCCGAGGCAACCAGAGAGAAATATGCCAAACAGATGGCCGAGAACAAGAGAGATGCCGAGAGTAGTGTAAGTTGACTTCCAACATAGGTACACCAATTTTCCTGCCTACGAGACCTTTTATGCATTGTTCTTTAATCTGTAGTGAATAGAACAGAGTATGGCCTTTGTATTCTTGAAGTTACAAAACAGGAAAATTTTGAATGTTAAACAGTTTCAGTTTAAACTGAGAAAGATTTTATACGATTCATGAAGTTTCCGAGTTTCCAAACGAAATCCTCGATTTGCAGCCTTATCTCGCATACTGTCCATCACGGAACTTTGCACTAACGAGAGTCAGATTTTTTTCATTTTTGCAATAGTCCGTTTGCAGCGCTATTGAAGGTGCACTGGTATCCGTGACGTTAGTGTCATTGTTACATTAAAAGTGTTTGGTGTTGTTTTTTTTTTTTTTTCATTTTATTGCGGCTTCTTTTCCCTGGTTTTCAGATACGACTTATGCAGGAGGCTTGTGAAAGGATTGTAGAGTATGAGTCGTCCAGGAATGGTAAGAACAGGGATCATTTGTGTAAACATTAACGTCCGCTATCGTTGGACACCTCGCAGCTCTTACAAGGTCTCACCTGATTGGAGACCACCCTTCAGGTGAGACAAAAGAACAAACAATGGACCCTAGCCCTGAAACAATAGGGCTGCGACACTATCCCCGCCACTGAAATTTAGAGCTTATGGGAGCTGCGAGGCTACCGCTATCATTGGACGATAAATTAGTGACTTTTACTGGACTCAATGTGTTTGGCTCAGCCCGTAGTGCAGTTTTTTGGAAGTGACCCGAGCAGTCGTTGCTCGAATTTGGAAGTTTTGCTGAAACTTATTTGTCAGTTTATCTTAGGGGACACCTAAAGAGAAAACCTCCGAGCAGAAATAAAACTCAACTCCGAGTTTCACAGCAACGATTGATGTGCACCATTTTGCAACGTGTTTCTGTTTTTAGCTTTTTAAAAACGTGCAACCTGTCTGTACATTTGTTTTGCTTGTTCTCGATACAGTTTAGTTCATTCAGTTCTTCACAGTGGCCTTCTGCATGAATACACGACGGCGAATTTACGCGGTTAATTTTGTTCCAAATAAACTGAACCCCTCTTGCTGGTTTTCAGGTCTCGTGATAGTGAATGCATGGTATGGTCATTTGGTGACTATGGGAGAAAGGTAAGCTTGACGTCAACCGTTCTCAGTTTATTCCATTCCGCCCCCATGATCGCCTCGTACGAGCAGAGAGAGAATACCACGTAGAGTCCGGCGGGATTGTACGTACAGGAATGTTACCACCCTCGGGATCAAAGTGAAAGGAGAAATGACAATGGCGAGACTTGTTCTCTCTTGTGCTCTTTGAGGAATTTGATTCTGTTCAAATGTTATTGTTAACGAGTTTCGACTAATCAACTCCCGTTGTTTCGATGACTCACTCCCTTGTCTCAGCCTTTGCCCAAGAGTGCACTCTTTCCATCTAAGTTTTGTGTTAATTAATTTGATGCTTACAATTTCTCTAGTTCACAAGAAGCTCACCGAGGTCCCAGTAAAGTGATCGATGTTACCGTCCCTGTACAATGCCAAGTGAAAGATTCACGGCTCTTTCTGACAGAATCTTCCAAGGTACAGTGTGGAGATCGCAAGTTGGATTTTTGTCAACTAAAATCAGTTTTTTAGCTCATCGAGTTTTTTCCCGAGTTAGAGTTTGAGAGCCTGGGTGGTTTTAAGATTAAGTAATGATTTTTGCCACTTAGATCTGTGATGGAGCAGAAAACTGGCAAAAACAGCAACAACAACCTAGATTTCACGAAGTACAAAACCTCAAAAACTATAACGGTAATACCGAGTATATGCATCGTCTCCAATGTAAACAAAAGATTAACAGCATTAATTAATTAAAATTGATTTCATCGGACCCAAAGGCGTGAGGTCATTTTAAAGTTGGCGTTTTTTCGCCAAGACTGAAGTTCTCGACATTCATGTTGAAATTTCAATAGCCATGTAAAATTTTTATCGATCTGTTAGTATCAGTTGCAACGAATTTTGCGGCAAGCACTTTTTTGTTGATCGTAAGAAATTTCAGTAAGCTCGCAAAAATTTCTGAAATTTTGCAGGCTTTGTATAACCGCTCTTTTTTGTGGCTTCTTTCAGAGTAATTTGAGTGGATTTTATGATCCTTGTCCGGAAGAAGACGAAAAGATGCTGCGAATAAGATACTTGTTCAGAGGAGCTGTGCATGAAGTTACAGTGGGAGACAAAGAGCCAGTGAGGATACCCAAACAATGTAATTAAGCAGTCAGTGTTCAATTGTTTTGTTTTGTTTTATTTTTTATTTTTTTTTTTTTTTTTCGCTTTTTAAGACCAGGCCAAACGGACTCGCAAGTAAACACCATTTCATTGGCTAATAGGTTGCTATAACAACGGATAGACGTCACTCAACTTGCGTTGATCTGGCTTGGGTGGCCAAACGGTGAAAAAATTGCGATACTTCACAAATAAATGTGATCAAGTAAGCTGAAGCCATTCAAAGGGCACTAAGGCCACAAGGTAGCGGGCATTACCCCTTAAATCTATCAAAGCAAAGATTGAGCCCAAGCATTAGCAGCCATGGACAGCTGTTTCGGCCTTGTTAGGCCTCATCAGCATGGCATAGCTAATGCTCAGGCTCAAGTACCCACATGTCAATAAAACAAGCAATGAAAACGTAAAGCTTGTGGGATGTGGCTGGAGTGACAAGGATACTTCACAAATTAATGTGATCAAGTAAGCTGAAGCCACTCAAAGGGCACTAAGGCCACAAGGTAGCGGGCATTACCCCTTAACCCATTGGCACCCGTGCCGGCCAAAACCGGCCGTAAAAAACTCCCATGCTTCAAAACATTGCAACTTTCTCAATTGCTCGAATATTGCCTTAACTATTAGTTGTGAGCACGAAATGGAATGCCCTTTAGATTTGGATATCCAATAAATGCAAGAAACGTAGCGATTTTTACCAAATATGGCTTTTGAGTTTGGACAAGAACGAAACTGACCGTTTTTAACGTCAAAGAGAAACGACAAAAATGCCCCTTTTTGCCTTCATGTTTTTTAAGGAAATCATCGCCGAAAATCCAAACTTCAACCATCATAACAAAATTCAGTCCTTTTTCTAGCTTAGAAAATGACTTTTTTGTTCATATTCTTCTCCCGAGCGTAGATACAGCCTTTTGTTCCAGTGCATTCGAGCCTTTCCGCCATTTTCAACATCTAGACCACATTGCATGCTGGGAAATGACGAGAATTTTTGACAGCACCCGTTCCTTCTCCCAATTCTTTCACATATAAAACTAAGTCTACAGCCACTCCGACCTACTGCCAAAAATTCCTGCTTGTGGTCATCTTCGGTACTCAGAAATTCCAAAATATGTGGCGGTAGGTCGAGAAATTCATCAATAGTCGAGTCCCAAAGGTACTAAGTGTTCGACCGGCCAAATTCCCAGTTCGTCGAGTAACAAGGCAAATTCAACAACAAAGTACATCACCTTGCTCGATTCTTTGAGAAAGTGGACTCTTAGCTACCGTCACGCTTAATGATGCTCATCAGGCAGCCGCTAAAGATGAAAAATGGCTGTAAATTTAGCAGAAATCGCTAGCAAACCGAACTTGGGCCATTGTTGTCGCTTCACGGATAAAAAATAGCTACGTCAAAATGACGTTTCCAGAAACCTTGAGCCTCCAGTGGCTTAGGACAGCACCACTTTTCCCTGGTAGTTCAAATAAAGAGTCACGAATTGCTATTCATCGTTTATAGGTGGAAAATCACTCCGAAAATGTGAAAACAGCCGGTAGTCAATGGGTTAAATCTACCAAAGCAAAGATTGAGCCCAAGCATTAGCAGCCATGGACAGCTGTTTCGGCCTTGTTAGGCCTCATCAGCATGGCATAGCTAATGCTCAGGCTCAAGTACCCACATATCAATAAAACAAGCAATGAAAACGTAAAGCTTGTGGGATGTGGCTGGAGTGACAAGGATACTTCACAAATTAATGTGATCAAGTAAGCTGAAGCCACTCAAAGGGCACTAAGGCCACAAGGTAGCGGGCATTACCCCTTAAATCTACCAAAGCAAAGATTGAGCCCAAGCATTAGCAGCCAGTGACAGCTGTTTCGACCTTGTTAGGCCTCATCAGCATGGCATAGCTAATGCTCAGGCTCAAGTACCCGCATGTCAATAAAACAAGTAATGAAAACGTAAAGCTTGTGGGATGTGGCTGGAGTGACAAGGATACTTCACAAATGGTAATACTTGGGCTCAATCTTTGCTTTGGTAGATTTAAGGGGTAATGCCCGCTACCTTGTGGCCTTAGTGCCCTTTGAGTGGCTTTAGCTTACTTGATCACATTAATTTGTGAAGTATCCTTGTCACTCCAGCCACATCCCACAAGCTTTACGTTTTCATTGCTTGGTGAAAAACTTGCGTCGACTTGCGTGTAAATTTGATCTCGACCAAAGTGAGCGCAAGTCAACGCAAGTGCACGCGAGCTCTGGCCAAGTCGCAAGTTGACCCAAGGTTTCAACTTGCGTCTGCTTGCGAGTCCGTTTGGCCAGGGCTTGCGTTTTACATGGTAGCAAACAACAACGAGAAATGACAAAATTCAAGGTGCGCATGACGGTAGATTTATCATTCTTTTTCTTTGCTTCTACGCCGTATGAATTTAGTTCTTGGATAGTTTGGTTACATTTTACAAGTTTAACAAGTTGGGACTGTGGAGTATTTTGAACAGTACTTATCCCGGGCACGATATTAAGTTCAATTTTTCAGCTGAAAAGTCGCCAAGGTGTGCGAAGCTTCGACAAAAACATAATCCCTGCGATTATGTCGACATATTCTGTATTGAAACCATCTGGTTTTCGAGTTCAGCAGAAGTTGTATCTAAAGTGCCACAAATTCGTGCATAAAAAGAGGCTTCCAATCTTAAGTTGTATTCTAAGCGACTAGTGTGCGAGTTATAAGGGGCGTTTTGACCAGTTCAGTTCATGTTTTCTCATTTTCAGCACATAAAATTCAATCGAGTTAGCTGGATCATCAGAATAAGAATTCGTCACTACTCAAGACCATTTCGTGGTGTTATCCGCACTTGGAACAGAGTACACTTCTGACATCAGTTTGACATCAACACAAGTTCAACGCGTCTGTTTTCAAGATTGAGCAATTTGGGCGCATTTTGAGTGCAGGACAAGGGCATTTTATCAACAGACATACGCTGAAGCCGCAAAGAGACAGTTGGTCTGGGCAAGGGCATTGGGCTTCTGCCGCCTTCTCGATAGCCTCCTCAGACGCAGACGTCTTTGGACTTGTCATGCGTAAGAAGCCCAAAGACGCCTGTGCCGGAGGGCACCTCGATCGCTCACTCACAATCGAGAAGTCTACAAGCCAAGAACATTTCAATGCTAATGACTTAATTAAATGTGAATTGATTTTAAATTTTTATTCCCAAAATAAAACTCCACATTCGCGTCATCGTTCTCCATATCTTATTGATGTTAGCATTCAGGAGAAAATTTTGAAAAGTAAAGCCATTCATTAATGCGATCATTCCGTTTTCTCATGTCTTCGACTAGTGTATTTGATCATATTGAGTTATTGTAAGGAGAATGTAGATATTGATCACTAGTGGGAATTAAAGATGTCATACGACTACTTCATATGTATTTAATTGTTTTTCCCTTGCGATGGGTAACGATGGCGTAAATTTTGAATCCCGTTTCTCTCAAACTTCGGTGAGTACTTTCTGTCAAATACCATTTTTTCCTTTGCACTTTGATACCCTTTGTAATCCGATGCAATTATGTCATTGAAATATTGTAAGTGATAATAATAACTTTATTAAATAAAGTCTCAAATTTTTCTTGATGAGTAAGATACCCTGTCTCTGCATCAAAAAGCTCACTATCGTCGGATAAAAACCTCACCCGCTTTTTTTCAAAATTGCTGGACCCCTGTGGGCAAATAATCCCAGGACCGCGAATGATCCCGGACCCCAAATGATCCAAAAAATCCCCATATTGGATCGCAAGTGACTTCGAGCGAAAATAAAGAATGGCACGGACTGATATAAAAAGTGACACAAAAAACACGTTTTATCGTTTTATAAGAAATATTCCATAATTGTTTCTTTTCGTTTAGTTTTTAGTGGAAAATCTGTGACTGCGTGACGTTCTGTCCGTTTGTTGATTTCAGTTTTTGTATTAAAAGACACTTCAGATCGCGGACTGCAAGTTTCGCTTGATGTCATCTTTTTATTGTATCGAACATCCTAGAAGGTTCGAGAATATGCTTAATCGGATTTCATTTCGGTGCACGTGTGATTTCAGTGAAAATCGAGCAGAGTAAAAAATAACTAAGAATTTCATTGCCCTTTGAAATAAAAATATTTGTTCATTGAACCTGGTTAAAAATTGTACCCAGAATACCTGGGCCCAGTTGTTCAAAGCCCGATTAAGGCAATCCCAGGTTAGAGTGAACTTTGCGTCCAGACTAGTTATTAAGCAATATACCACAAGTTTCTATGGTTTATAGGCTGATAAACCACGCGGGATGTTGAAAGAACACTCGAAGAATTCGTAAATCACGAGCCGCAGGCGAGTGATTTACGGATTCTTCGAGTGTTCTTCCAACATCCCAAGTGGTTTATCATGCATATAAACCATAGAAACTTATGGTATATTGCTTTTATATAATAATCCAGAAGTCGCGCGAGATTTTCATGAGTTTACTTGAACAATAAACCATAGCTGATTAACCAATCAGAGCGCGAGCATTGGTTTTGTCATTATATAAAGTTCAATAACACATTTCTAAAAGATTTTCACCCTTAAGTTTTGATTGGAATTTAACTTTACGTAAAATTTGATTTACAAACGGCTTTTCAACGTGCAAGATGAAAACTTCGGTTAACTCCTTTTTTGGGGTTAGCGTTAACTGGCTTTTGAACAATTGGGCCCAGAAGTGTTTCTTCTTCACTGATTCATGGGTGATCAGCCGACTGGCCAGAGACAGGCGAGAAACGCATTGGCTTCCAAGGTGATGCATAGGGGGCCCAGACAATCTGTTTGTGTAACCCTTTGTTAATTTATAGCCTTAAATGTATGGGATCTACCGTGTTTTTTCATGCTCTAGCGACGAATCGCGACGGCGAAGACAAAACCCAACAAAATCGCTTAAATATCACTACTGAGAAAAAGAAAAGGACGACAGTACACCACAGGCCGGGCAAGTTAACTTTTATTTAGCGTTGTTCAATACATATATTTAGCGATTCGTCGCTAGAGCATGAAAACTACATTAATTCCTATACATTTACAATACAATAACAAAGAGTTACACAAACAGATTGTCTGGTTTCCCTGTGGGTGATGTGGTTGAAATTGGAGCAGGGGTCAAAATAAATAAAATAATAAATAAAAAAGTTTACAGTGGAAATGCACTTAGCTGCTCTAGCTAGTTCACAGGCATCCCACTTAAATAACTTGAAATAAATAATTCAAATAAACGTAACAGGGTTAAGAAACCCAACTGGTGAGAGGCAAACCAGTTGGCTATTTACTAGTAACTAGCGTGACCCTCTCTAACATAGTTAATAGAGGGAAATGGTTATGAAGCCCGGCAAACATCAAAGGAGAAAAACAAAGAGGCCAAGATTTATGTTGGAAGCTCCATGACAGTGCATATCTTTTGTTTTGCACTCATTAGCCTGCGAACACAGCCGCTAGGGGCGTTTCTGTGAGCGATGAGAGGCAGCTGGGTTCGCAGGCTACGCACTCATGTGTGAATCACATAATCGCAATGTTTCTATTGGTTAGTTGCATGAACACGCGTAACCATCTGTTGTTATTGAGTACGGTCAACCCCAAAATAGCAAACAATAATATTTAACAA
>JAEMWC010000022.1:1455000-1517500 GCA_016490735.1 Pachyseris speciosa
AAAAAAAAAACTCAGGACTTCAACGGGGTTTGAACCCGTGACCTTGCACTGGTATTGCGAGGTCACGGGCTCAAACCCTGTTCAAGTCCTGAATTTTTTTTAGGCTCCTTTTCACAATTGCATAAATTGTGTTCACAACTGCAAGGATCATTCTTCATTGATTATTATTGTTATATAGCTGGCATTTTTCCTGCTATTTGCCCATTCATTGGCTAGTTCATGGTAACATGACATCTAACAATGAAACTGTTTCAGGCCAAATACCATGAGCGGGCAACATTGCAAAAACCATGATGTCAAATGGGAAACAGTTCACTGTTACCCATGAAATGTTGACTGCTGTTGCACGTGATAAGAACGTGCAGCACAATTTGCTTTTGTTTTCCACCGGTTTGACCCATTTGTTTTGCTATATAACAAATCACTTAATGACCCGTCCCTTGGGAATAGTGAATTTTGTTTCCCTCAAATCTCAATGTTTCCCTCGACGATTCTCTGGAAACAAAATTCACTGTTCCCCTCGGGACCAGTCATAAAGTGTTAATTATTAACTACCTCTTCTTTCAACTTAACATTGATCACCCTGATTAACTTTCAAACTCAACACCACCGTGAGCCTTATTATTGTTACTGATCATCGAGAACAACTTAATGTGTTCAAATCACTTGTATTTTCTTGCTTTCTTTTGCTTAATTTAAAGTGCACCTAACCCAAAATATTTCGCTTGAATAAATCTTTACACCTGTTTGAAACCCACTGTGCCTTTTTGCACCTTTTTAAACCAAATCTTGTCTTTTTATAGGCTGTAAAAGTTACGAATCATCTGTCCCACGACCGAGCTAGTAACGGGCATGGGTCTATTCCTTACATGACGTCACAAACTGCTTTGAATGCATGTTTACAAAGACTTAATGCGATGGAAATCGGTTTGTGACGTCAGGTAAGGAATAGACCCATGCCCCTTACTAGCTCGGTCGTGGGACAGAGGATGGCTAAATTTCGTAACTTTTGCAGCCTATAAAAGTCAATATTTGGTTTTAAAAGGTCAAAACGGCGCAATACGTTTCGTACAGGTGCAAAGATTTATTTAAGCGAAAACAATTTTTTGGGGTTAGGTGCACTTTAAGAACTTCAGACTGTATGGCCTGGTTTCAATTGGAAGGACATCGTTGATAGTGAGGCAAAGAGAAACTCAATTGTTTTTATTTGGTTTAGTCTTATGCAAATCAAGGTCCTCAAATTATTTATAATGATTTAGGTTTTCTGATCCCAGATTTCCTTTTGGACAAGTTGATGGCATCTTAACAAAAATGAACGAACATCAGAAAAGTAGTTCAGTTTGAAATAAGTCCGCCATCCTAAAAGATTGCCATAAAAGAAATTGTACTTATAGTTAACTTTTTTATCTTATCACGCCATATTTTGATGTCGAGGTACCATCTTTTATCCGTGCTCAGCCATTTGTTGAATGTGGTGTGTGACCACAGGGCACCCAGACAATCCTTTTGTGTGACCCTTTGTTATTTTATAGTAAATGTATGGGATTTACCGTTTGTTTCATACTCTAGCGACAAATCGCTAAATATATGTATTGAAAAACGCTAAATAAAAGTTAAATTGTCTTACCTGTGGTGTACTGTTGTCCTTTTGCCTCAATAGTGAAGTTTTAAGCAATTCTGTCGGGTTTTGTCTTCGCCGCCGACTGTGCCTCATAAGAAACGTTTCTTATGAGGCACAGTCGGCGGCGAAGACAAAACCCGACAGAATTGCTTAAAATTTCACTATTGAGGCAAAAGGACAACAGTACACCACAGGTAAGACAATTTAACTTTTATTTAGCGTTTTTCAATACATATATTTAGCGATTTGTCGCTAGAGCATGAAACAACGGTAAATCCCATACAATTACTTTAAAATAACAAGGGTCACACGAACAGATTGTCTGGGTGCCCTGTGGTTTGACGTTCAATGACGTGCACGGTAAAAATAAAGCATGGTGAAATTGGTTCAGTTTCTTAGAATGCTGATCAAGTCCAGGGATTTCATATTTCGAGACTAGAAGCCGTCGAAGGAAGTCGCTCTTTGCTCGGAACAACTGTCTTTGCACCTTAAACTGGCTAGCGGTAAGTACGAGATAATGCAGTACTTGGTTCTGTGATGTCGTTGTTTCGATCAGTTACAAACGTTGTGGATTTGAAAGACGGTGAAATCAAGTGCCGTATTGTACAAATCGGCGTTTCATCTAATGAATTCAATAATTTCTTGGCCTCCTATTGCCTGATTTGGATTCAGCTCAGAGGCTTATGCAAAAGAAACGATAGGTTGGTCGATGACAGAAAGCAAATAAATTATGTCGGTCACATACTGCCAGTGGTCAACACAAAGAAGCTTTAGTAAAGTGACTCAGTGTCGCACGGTACAAGAGAATAATACCTCACAGTTTTAAAACTAATCCGGTTAGAATGAGAACAGAAAATGTTCTTATTACTTGTATTTTCTTGAACGCCTTTCCATTGAGAATATGCTGCTTCATGAGGCAGTTATGGATTTCAATCAAGCAGAACAGTAAATTAGGATGAGCTTCTTTAAGAATTCAGGGAAAGTTCCAGATTGGTGAGCTTAGTTCACTTTGTAAGACGAGTGCCTTGTAGAACAAGAAGTTTTCATAAGTGACTAACAACTTTCTTCTGCTCAGTTCGAGAACATGTGACTGTATGGTTACCCTGGCTCCAGAGGCCCGTTGAAAGAAAAATAAATATCCCTGAAAAGCCAAAATAGAACGCGAGAGACGCTTCGCCACGCAAATTCCCTCCTTCAAACGAAAAAAATTACCTCTGGCACCCAGGGTACTGTATGGTCTGCTTTCGATTAGAACTGGGGACATCATTGCTAGCGAGTTCTTAAGAAACGCACTCGGGTTTTTATTTGGTTTAATCTCATGCAAATCAAGGTACTCGAAAGTTGTCAGTGAAGTACTTACTATCAGACTTGTGACAATTTTCTGTCCAAACAAGTCAAACAACTGAAACGCGTATGAATACCCTGTACATTAGGGCCAAACATTTTACACTGAATTCTCAATATATTTTTCACGTTGGACGTCGCACTAAATCAAACTGTTTTCAAGTTTTGAGAATAAAGGGAAAAGTCCCGCACGATTTTCCCTGCTAGCAGAGGTCTCTGGAGCGCTCAATTTTGCACTTTCAGTTTTGACGGCAACATTTCAGCAGTTAAGTTCAAATTGGTTTAATAGTAAGAGCTACATCGTAGAACGGATTAAGGTTGCAAATTTTACTTAAGACGAGCGGAGCGATTAAGTTGATCGATTAATTACTGATTGAAAGAAAATATATTATGTAACATACTTTCAGTGGTCAATTAAATGAAGCTTTACTGGCTAGTGACTGCTGCTGTACACGAGAACAAAACCTGACAGTTTTAAAACTAACCCCGGTCAGAATGGGAACAAAAGATGTTCAAATGACTTGATTTTCATTAATATGTTTTCATTGGGAGTAAGCTGTTTCATCGGATTTCAAATGATTTCAATCAACCAGAATAACAACTAAAAGTAGACGAACTTCTAAGAATTCATGGAAAGTTCCAGATTTATGAGCTTTCAATTTGTAAGAACAAGTACATGCCTTTTATAGAACAAGAAATTTTCATGCAACTAGACTAAATAAACCTCCCTTTTGCTCAGGCTGTCGGCGTGGTCTGCTTTCGATTTGGCATAGTTGAGTCAGCGAGTCAAGAGAGGTCAAGAGACTGGTTTAGTCTCGTACAAACCAGGTCCTCAAATTTGTCAGTGAATTCTACTATTTGTAGCAATTTGCTAGAAGAACGTAATTCTTAATACGTCACACGTCTGCTTAGCCTGTAAATTCGGGCGAAACATTTAATTATAAAAAAAAAATCGTTATGTATCTCAGTGCAAGCAAGAAGTCTTATTTAATTAAACTGTTTTTTCGCATTCGGAATTCAGGGAAAAGTCCCGCACAATTATGCACTTTCAGTTTCGACGGCAACATTGCGGCTAAGGCCCGTTTCAAATGTCGTGCTGCCGTGCTTAGCTGGCTTGACTGTCGCACGACTCCAGCTCGACTTGGTTTCAGACCGCGTCAAATTTTTATTCCGTCGTCCGTCGCGTGAATAAAAAGCTGTTGCCTAATGCACATGTCATCAGCTTCCCCGTGGGGTCGACCCTCGGGCTAACCAGGGGGATTGTAAAATCAATCAAGCAAACTTGAGGAATTTCCCTGGGGAGTCGGGGAATCTTGCATGACAAAGTCCCCTGGGTGAGGCGACTCTCAGCAGAAAATCCCTCTGACATCCTTTATAAACTCGTGATTTCCCCACCCCCTAATCTTTGATCGTAAAACAATGTCGTTTTTCCCCTACCTCGGGCAAAGAATCCCATCCATCTCTTTGTATTCCCCCACATATCTCCCTGGTTGGCCTGGGGGTCGACCCCACGGGGAAACCGATGACATGTGCATAATCTCGTACCCAGAATCGTCGGGTGCCGTAATCAAAACATTGACCAGCCGTTGTACGAAGCAAATCCAAAATGTTAACAGTAGCACGACTTGGTTTCAAACGTCGTGCTCAAGTCGAATTTAATTCGATTTATAATTGAGTTCGACACGGCAGTAGCACGACGTTTGAAACGGGCTTAACAAGACTCGCCCTTCTTTTTTGTTTGGTTAGAGCGATCAGTTGACAGTTTAGTTCAGATTTCTTTGATAGCAAGGTTTTCGTGTAGCGAATTTTATTCTATTTTTTTATTCATTTTTATGGCATTAGTAAGGAGAATTTGTCTCGAATCAGGAAATTTTCCCTTATCTGATCATTTTCTTTATTCTCTTCACTCGCTTGCTTCATAAAGTAGTGGCAACGTAAGGAGAGATTTAAGGTTGATCACTATTTGAGCTTACCTAGGGCCTCAGTACGACTGGAATCGGTTTCCCACAGTCAAGAGCAACGGATTTATCTTCCCAGGAATTTTTAACCAAAGATTAAAAAAAAACGATTTTAAAAAGAATGCGGCGAATAGCGGAGTTTTGTTATTAAGCTTTCTTTCCCAACTTTACAAGACACAAGACATCGTTATTGAGAGCGTTAAAACATGAAGCACTCGACTTAGTTAATAATGGTAATGATAATAATAGAGCACTTTTCAATTGAGTATCTTAAAACCAAAACTAAAGCAATTACTCTGACTAAGCAATCACAACAGACCGAAACAGTGCAATGATCGAGCCAATCAAAATACGAACCGATTACACGTGGCAGAGCAAAGAGCGGGAAAATACGCCCGTACAGGTCACGATTGGTTTTGGTTTTGCGCCTTATTGGTTGAGAAAGTGGTGCGTTTTCTTGGCAAAACCAAAGCAAAACGTGAATTACTTTCGAAGCTCAATTTGGCTGAAAACCGCTATAATAATAATAATAATAATAATAATAATAATAATAATAATAATAATAATAATTTTTTACATTGTAACATCTCCAGTTTAAACTGAACTGCTGTGCGAAAATTTTTAAAATTTTAAGTTAAAAATATAAAATATATTCAAATGTGCCATATATTATATCTGCATGGTGTTATATAAGTTATATAAGTTATATAAAAGGTAAAAAGATAAACCGCAATTTTCAAAAAAGAGTACGACTATTAGGTAAAAAGATAAAAACCTACACTTAACCTAAATGAACCTAGTCAGTTAAAAATAATCTTAAATCTTAACTTAAATAAAATGCTCTTATAAAAGGTGGTCTTAATTTTATTCTTAAAACAATCAACTGATTCAATTCAATGATTTAGAGGTCGCATTTTACGTATATTCCACGTTACACTTTAATGCTAGAAAAACAGTCAAGCGAAAACAACCCCGTTTTAAAATGGTCACGTGACGTAAAAACAGTCGCACGTATCAGTGAAAGACTGTGGAAGGATCAGTCTAAGACTGCATTGTGGCTGATTTTCTGTGAAAGAAAACACTCAAAACCTCCAAGGACCCTTGTTACTAATCACGACATATCAAAGAGCTAAACTGATAACTTACTGGAGTTCCTTTTCGGAATTAAGTGAGGTAGTTAAATAACTTTATGTTTTAGGCTAACCTAAGCATTGAGCCACTTTTGATACAATTTCTCGAAAGAATACACTACATCATTTTACAACTGTTTATTTTTTTCTATAATCAGATGCTAGAAAAAGCTGCCATGGACCGAATAGATGATGTTTTAGAAACTTTTCGTGTGGATTCGTGATCGCCATTTTCCTGATCAACACCAGTCGTGTCCTAAAAGGCATTGAATTATTAAACGAGTGCTTGTTTCTCATCCGTGACAACTTGTACACAGCCCTGGGAAAGGAAAATGACGGTGTCAGAGGTATCTGTCTAGAAGTACATAAAAAAATTTTTCAAGGTTACAAGCTTATGAATGACTACTCTGGTGCGATAGAATGCGGCAGAAAGATGCTAGTCTTACTACGCAAGAGTGGCAGAAGATACGAAGAAGTACGATTGAGCCTTGAACTGGCGCAGTTGTATTGGCAGCAAAATAAATACGAAAAGGCAAAGGAATTTTGCATGAATGCACTTCGCATCACACCAGAAACTCGCGACAAGAAAACAGAAGGAGATTGTTACGCAGTCTTAGGAATTGTCTTGTACTCTCTCAATGAATATAAAGAGGCTGAAAAATATCTACAGAAAGCTCTTGAAATCCGAATTGAAGTTGGAGACAAGAATACAATAGCGGTGGCTTACGCAAACCTGGGAACTGTGTTTCTATCTCTAAGTAAATATGGCAAGGCTGAAGAATATCTTCAGGAAGCACTTAAATTCCATATTGAAATCGGGGACAAGAGGGGAGAAGCAAGTGATTACGGAAACCTTGGAACTATCTTTGAATCTCTCTGTAAATATGAAAAAGCTGAAGATTGTCTACGGAAAGCACTTAAAATTCAAATTGAAATTGGAGACAAGAGTGGAGAAACAACAAACTACGGCAACCTAGGAACTGTCTTTCAGGCTCTTGGTAAATATGACGAGGCTGAAAAATATTATCGAAAAGCACTGAAAATGCGAATTGAAATTGGAGACAAATCCGGTGAAGCAGTAGATTACGGGAATTTAGGAAGTGTCTTTGAATCTCTCTGTAAATATGACAAGGCTGAAGAATATCTTCGGAAAGCACTTAAAATCCGAATTGAAATTGGAGACAAGAGAGGAGAAGCACTAGATTACGCAAACCTAGGAATTCTCTTCCAGTCTCTCGGTGATTATGAAAAGGCTGAAGAATATCTTCAGAAAGCCCTTAAAATCCGAGTTGAAATTGGAGACAAGAAAGGGGAAGCAACAGATTATGGCAACTTAGGAAACGGCTTTCAGGCTCGCAGTGAGTATCACAAGGCTGAAGAATATTATCGGAAAGCACTTGAAATCGAAATTGAAATTGGAGACAAACAAGGTGAAGCATCATCTTACGGAAGCCTTGGAATTGGCTTTCAATATCGCGGTAAAATCGAAGAGGCTAAAGAATATCATCGGAAAGCTCTTAAAATCCAAATTGAAATTGGAGACAAGAGTGGAGAAGCAACAACTTACGAAAACTTAGGAACCCTCTTTAACTTAATCGGTAAATACGAAGAAGCTGAGAAATTTCTTCAGAAAGCACTTAAAGTGCAAACTGAAATTGGAGACAAAAATGGTGAAGCGTTAACTTACGGAAACCTAGCAGTCGTCTTTCAATCTCTTGGTGAATATGAAAAGGCTGAAGAATATCTTCGGAAACAGCTTCAAATAACAACTGAAATTGGAAGCAAACAAGGAGAAGCATCATGTTACGCAAACCTAGGAACTGTCTTTGCGTATCTCGGTAAATATGACAAGGCTAAAGACTATTATCAAAAAGCACTTCTAATCCAAATTGAAATTGGAGACAAACGCGTTGAAGCGTCATCTTATGCGAACATGGGAACTGTCTTTCGAGATCTCGGTGAATACGAAAAGGTTGAAGAATATCTTCAAAGCGCACTTAAAATCCAAATTGAAATTGGAGACAAAGAAGGGCAAGCAGCAACTTATGTGAGGCTAGGAACTGCCTCTCTTGATGCTAGAGATTACTCCATAGCTAAAAAATATTACGAGAAGTCACTTTCTCTGGCTCACGAGGTGGGCGCCATTGAGCTGCAGTTTTCTTGCCACCTTCGCCTCGCATTGGTGACCATTGGTTCAGGTGAAAACATACTTGAAGCTGTATCGAGTCTCCGTGAAAGCATTAAAAAGTCCGAGGAAATGCGAGCCTTTTTAAAAGACAATGATAACTTTAAGATATCGTTCTTAGATGTGCACGTAAATCCTTACAAAATGCTCAGTCTTTTGTTCTCTATTATGGGCAAATTTAATGAAGCACTCCACGTTACAGAGCTTGCACGGGCTAGAGGTCTGGCAGACATGATGTCAGCTCAGTACTCTGTGGAACAAGAATTGTCAATATACCCACAACCATGGGTTGGCATTGAGAGGATTATGACGAACTCTGCTTGTCTATATGTTTCTTATTACGATCATGAGTTATTCTTGTGGATTATTAAGCCAAAGAAACCGGTAGTTTTCCGACGAAAGAACGTTAACGACTTGTTCAGTGACAATGGAACGAGAAGAACTGTAGAAGAAGTTTTCGGCCACAAATCCTTCAGAAATTTTTCTCTTTTGAGAACTCAAGAACACTGCGAAGATCGATCATTATTTCTTTCAAATGTTGGCCGCCTGGCACCTTCTCGTCCCTTGGAGGACGATGAAGACGAGGACCGATTTCCCGAACCGCCGAGTCTCACCCAGTTACACAAAATGATCATTGATCCTGTGGCCGATTTGCTTGACCAACCTGAGATCATCATTGTTCCTGAAGGTCCCTTGTATAAAGTTCCATTTGCAGCGTTAAAGGATGAAAATGAGAAGTATTTATCCGAGTCTTTCAGGATCCGCATTGTTCCTTCTCTGACGACTCTCAGGCTCATCCAGGACAGTCCAGCGGATTATCACTGTCAGACCGGTGCACTGATAGTCGGTGATCCCGATGTTGATGTGGTGTTTTACAAGGAAAGCCACGAACGGATCCGCCCATTACCTTGTGCAAGAGAAGAAGCAGAGATGATTGGAGGGTTGCTTGGAGTCCAGCCTCTTATCGGAGAGCACGCAACTAAGCACGCAGTTCTTTGCGACATACATTCGGCGAGTCTGATCCATTTTGCTGCACACGGTGACGCCGAAAGAGGAGAAATCGCTCTTGCTCCTGCACGACCCTTCAACGGTACTCCAAAAGAAGAACACTACCTTCTGACAATGGCTGAAATTGCACAAGTTCGTCTAAGAGCCAAACTTGTTGTCCTTAGCTGCTGTCACAGTGCGAAAGGACAAATCAGATCAGAAGGAGTTGTTGGAATCGCTCGAGCCTTCTTAGGATCCGGTGCACGTTCTGTGTTGGTGGCCCTCTGGGCTATTGAGGACGAAGCAACTATGAACTTCATGAGTCGTTTCTACGAGCATCTTGTTCGTGGTGAAAGTACCAGTGAATCTCTTCACCAGGCAATGAAGTGGATGAGAAGTAACGGCTTTTTTCACGTGGAAGAGTGGGCGCCTTTTATGCTGATTGGCGATAACGTGACGTTTGACTTTGGAAAGTGAAGGTTAGTATAAATACCTCATTTTATATAAGAAATACTAAACAGATTATTCAATTTGATGAAACGCAGTTATACATTTTTAGAATTGCAGCTTTTCCAGCTAAGAGACAGTAAAGGGAATAAGCTAATTGTCTCTGTGACCGAATACAGTTTACTTTTTAGTGTGGTCATAATCGCCACCTGGCTAAGAAATAAAAAAAAACACTTAAGACAAATTAAAATGTTGCTCCCAATGTATTTTCTGTTTTCTCTGATCGTTTTGATTTGGGCATTAAAGGGACGTCGTTGTACGCAGCATAATCGGGTATAGCTGTTAAGATTGGATCAGAATTTGTCAGTCGGTTTGATTTGTTCGCTTATTGGCATTTTTAATTTCCAACGGGCTTTTTTAATCGTTATCGAATTATTTTCATTTCATAGAAGAAATCCTTGGTATTTCATAATAACTCAATCCAAATTAATTAGACAATATCTAAGGATTTTTCTGTTTTATTGTAGGTGCTTCACCGAGACCAGAGGGAAACTAGGAAGGAAGCACTTTCCAAAGCAGAGTAAATCAGCGGAGAAGTAGGGCAGGTGGACCGAACGTGTCAAGGAGAAGGATAAAGACTTGTTTGTGCGCGTGCCTCTCGGTCTGTTCGTGTAGTCGTTTCTGCCGTTTTCTGCGAATCCTGATAAGGAATAAGCATAGCTTAAATCTGTTGGTAATTAGAGTGGTTTTAAATTGCGAGTCGGAAGTAACTCACGTTTGCTTCAGTTTTGCTTACTTCGCTCTGTGATTCGTTAGCAAAAGTCGCGCCACTTTCTCAATGACCTAGAAGCCAAACCAAAACCAATCGTGACTTACACGCGCCCATTTTCCCGCCCTTGGCGACGGCTACATCTTGATGTAGTTGCTTCGTGTTCTCATTGGCTCATTGTGCTGTTTGCGTCTGTCGTGATTGGTCAAAGAAATTGCTTTGGTTTTGGTTTTACGACACTCAACTGAAAAGCGCTCTTTCTGCAAATTAATCAATAAGCCTTCGTAATTTAGTCAAAGAAGTCGTTCCCTCGATAATTAAGGGCCTCCCCGAGGGAACATCGTACATAGCAACAAAAATGCCAGTGAGCGCTGCCAAATTATGCACCGAAAAGTGGTGCTATACAGCGACGTTTAATTCGAGCTTGTCAAAGCAGAATTAGCACAGGGAGGTTTGTTTTAAAGCAACTGCTAAGGAGCGAGTCATAACGACTTAACCGTAAATAAACGAAAACAAAGAAAAATAAACCGTTTAGGGAGCAATACCTTTAAAATCGAAATTTTAATGTGCGCCGGGGCACACCGACACGCACTTAAAGGGCAGGTTCATTCACCTTCAAGAGTGTAAATATATAATGACACTTAAAGGGACACAGCTACGAGTGAACCTAAGTTTGCTTTGGGGTACTCACCCCACAGTCCGGATGTGACAACTTGATACCTGTTTAGGACAAAATTTCGCTACCTACTCTGTTTATGACAAACTGAGAAGAAATACTACCTTCGGACAGAACTCGAAACCTAGTTGTATAAGTTGAAGGGGAAGCGTGATTCTCGTGGAATCGAACTGTTCTTCCTGGCCCGTCTTCGGATAACTGGGAAACGCATGTGTTAAGTCAAAAGCCCTTATCCTCTTTACGAATTTAGACTGATAAAGTAGGCAGTACTTCTCCATATAGGAGCAGCCAGCTTCGTTAGGCCAGGAATGTTGTCGGGCATGGCCTCATTACCGTCCAGACTACTATAGCATTCGCTTTCTGGATAGGCGAGAGTGCGAGCCATCGAACCATCAGCAGTGCGGAAAGACTGAGTGAAGCGAGGAAAAACAGAACAGAAAAGACTCGAGTCATTCACTAAGTCATTCTCCACAGTGTCGCAGCGCTGTTGATGGAATGCGCTCTCGGCAATCCAATAAGGCCTAAGCACTAGCAGTCGGCAATACCTTAGGAATATCTTCATGATTTGCCATCATAAGCACGCCTTAAGGAATTCGGGGTGTTCAGTCTTCGGCAGTTGTATATAACAAGAATGAGCCGGATTCTACAACTAAAATTATATGATTTTACTACAACACTACTTTCTGTACATACTGAAGGCGAACGTGCCTGTGATGTTTCTAAAGCTACATATTATAACAAAACCTTTTTGTATATCATTTTAACATCAGGTGCTTGAAACAGTTGCTAGAAAATGTACAGTAAGTAAGTACGTTATGAAAGTCACAAATATATCTCATCAGATATATAAATTTTACTTAAGGGAGCTGATAAGTTTTTTAAACCGTTTAAAAAATGACGAATTTTCCTACAGTTCTTCTTACGAGAAGAGGTTGCTAAGAAACGGCCTCCAATTTTAGCAGTGCTAATCAGTTACTTCATTCACTGAAATCTTAACTCTGCTATTGCAATAAAAATACAAACAAAACATATGATGCCAGTTCTTTTGGGAAACTGAGTTTCTATTTACATTGCATGGGTACAGAGCATTTTCCTCTAATGCGGATCGACTTTTCAAAATCGACTGGTTACATTTCATTCGTTTCTCATTCTTTTCAAACTAAAAGAATTCAAATTAAACAGTAGTAGTGGTTTGGCTAATGCAAGTATACCCCGGGATTGCACCAGATGCATGTCGTCATGCGCGCTTAGCGCCGTTATGGTGTTTTCCCGCGCACATTGCACACGTTGCCCTTTTTCCCGCGCTCAACGCCGGTCGCACATTTAAAATTCTAATTGCTTCATTTCTTTTCTTTGATTTGCTGTGATTGGTGGGCTGTGATTACTTTGGTTTATGCTCTTAACGACAGTCATAGCAACTATGCTATGTGGCTTTGCATCATTCGTAGAGTTTCTGGTCAAGTTTGAAAAATAGGAAAAGTCAGCGATGTATTGATTTCGGACGCTTTCTCTGTTTGCATCCCGATGAAGAGTTCGTTGTATTTAATGACCTCCACGCGTCAGCGTACGGATTTCGCTCTGGATTTTGACATCGTTGAAGGAACTTTCGTTTTATGGTCACTGAAACTTTTTTCTTTGTACACCTTCTTAACATCTTCTCCGCCTCCAAAAACGTTGAGCCCGCGAAGCTTTCCTCACTGAAATCCACAATTTCGTCCCCCTTCTGCAAGAGTCCCCGTGCAACCCCTGTAGGTGAAACATCCGCGATGGAAATCGGAAGATCTCCGTACGGGGAGCATATTCCCCCTCCGATAGTAAACCCCCATTCAGTGTTTGTGCTTTCCCGTTGTATCTCAATAGTAAGGGTTTTGCTCTCGATGTAATGTTTCCCTTTTAGCTTCAATTTCCGAACAGAAGAGCCTTGATACAGGGGCGGATTGGACGCCGAAATCGTTGCGATGTTACGCCGAATACGAGCCGAAGAACTCCGACCAACAGTTGCTGGCCTCGGAGGTGCACAGGAATCCCAGGGGAGGGGAAGACGTTGCTTTGTCGTAAAAGCTGGCCAGGTTGCTCTTGAGTCGCTTAGTTCAATGATGCTCTGTTTCTTTAAGTAGCCGTTTAGCGTCCGTGAGCGAGAGCGTCTTATGGTGGAGTAACGCAGGGCCTCGTCCTCGTGAATTTGCGGCAAATCAAAGAAGGTTTCGCTAAGCGGGAAGCTTTTCGTTGGCAATGAGTCTGGGGTCTTGCTCCTTGTTGAACTAGTTTCGTTTGAATAAACAACATACTCTTCAGTTTGGATGCTTGAGGCCGGATTACGTGCCTAAGGAGAAACATCGAAAGCCATAAGCCTGAATATCCCCGCTAGTCATGTTTATACCTCAAGTAACGTATATGCAGGGATTTGGGACGCATACAAATCCCCCTGAACGACTTTGCCCCCACCGGAATTACCATGTTTCATAAATTTATTCATGTTATTCCACAGTGTCCTCATAAACCTCTCTTACGTTCTAATTCGCTGCGCTCAAACGAACGTAAATTATTTTCTCCTTAAATACTATAGAAACACAACACCAAAGGAATGATGGTTGGATGCTCAGGCAATCCAACTCAATCAAGGATACCCAAGGGACACGCCCAAGTGGCGTGTCCTACAGCGAAATGAATAACCAAAGAAGGAAACTGCTAATGAACTGAATTCACCGCATACCAGCAGAAAATATGTTTACTTCTCCTAAGAAATATATGCTAACAAGGAGCAAAATGGGAGAATCTTTGGAAGGTTGGGGAGGGTTTATAAAGCTTTCTAGACAATTAATCATCTGCTTATAACAATTTTATTCTTTCACACTTACCTCTTTATATCCATTATATTGCTCCCTCTGTTCTCGCTTGCAACTTCCTGCTTCTTTCCATTTCCGTTAATTTCATTGTTTTTGCAATTTTATTCTCCCCGGTTCCCACGAAGGATGACACTCGTGAAAACTCGTCTAACAGGTTTGACATGTCGGCGCGCCTTCTTGGGGACGTCGATAATAAACGCGTGTGAGCTGGGCATGACACTTGTCTTTGCCGCCTCCTCGATAATGCTTCGTCTTCTCTCAGGCGAAGCAATGTTGTTGTTCACTTTCCGGTTACCTTTCTTCTCGTGATGCAAACGCTCCAAAATCGCGCGGTTGGCATCTTTGGTCCTCGCCACCACCAACTCTACCACAGCAGGAAGAGATCTGAACACTGCTAAAGCCTCAGTATGCGTTTTACCGGTTAGCGCTTTCCCGTTGGCCTCCAAGAGCTCGTCTCCATTTCTGACGCGCCCCGATTTGGAAGCGGAGGAGTTGGGTAAGATATCGTTGACGTAATGCTTTCCAAGGGGTGTGTCAGCACCACCAACCAATACAATGCCGAGAAATCCGTTAAGGGGCTTAATCAACTGCGGAAGACAAAGAGAAAAGCATTTCGTTTCATTTCATTTTAAATTTCAAAATGAATGTGGTTTGGTATGCTGAAACGACTCTCAAAATAAAACAGGCCAAATGTAATAAGTTCAAAAACTGCATAGTTCGTGAATTTATTTAATAGTTCCCGCCATGCTGTCAGACTGCTTCACACTCCAGTGCACTTGGAATTAATTAATCCAGACCACGATGGCATGAACTAGAATATTTAATGCGAAGACGGCACGTGCTTTAAGGATAAACAGGTACTATTTGGAAAGAAAGGACAGGAAGGTTTAACAGAACGATTAAAATGCTCTTCTTACTTTAAAAATTCAAGAATCTGTCGACTTTTCACTTCATGATCAGCATTAAGCGGATTAGATTGGGATTATCTAGTCGAAACCTCTTGCCTTATTAATTTCTTTCTCAGAACGAGACTGTACGGGATATATTTGCGGAAGAAGTTTTTTTTTTATCTTCTTTCTCTTCCCCTTCCTCCTCTCCTTTTTTCCCATTCTTTTTCGTCTGATAACTATTAAAGGTACGATACTCTTGAGTGAAACTTCAGCATTGAAGAGTATGGATGACTGTCAGATTATTGTAATATTGATACTTCACAAATTAATGTGATCAAGTAAGCTGAAGCCACTCAAAAGGCACTAAGGCCACAAGGTAGCGGGCATTACCCCTTAAATCTACCAAAGCAAAGATTGAGCCCAAGCATTAGCAGCCATGGACAGCTGTTTCGGCCTTGTTAGGCCTCATCAGCATGGCATAGCTAATGCTCAGGCACCCACATATCAATAAAACAAGCAATGAAAACGTAAAGCTTGTGGATGTGGCTGGAGTGACAAGGATACTTCACAAATTAATGTGATCAAGTAAGCTGAAGCCACTCAAAAGGCACTAAGGCCACAAGGTAGCGGGCATTACCCTTAAATCTACCAAAGCAAAGATTGAGCCCAAGCATTAGCAGCCATGAACAGCTGTTTCGGCCTTGTTAGGCCTCATCAGCATGGCATAGCTAATGCTCAGGCTCAAGTACCCACATATCAATAAAACAAGCAATGAAAACGTAAAGCTTGTGGGATGTGGCTGGAGTGACAAGGATACTTCACAAATTAATGTGATCATTAATTTGTGAAGTATCCTTGTCACTAAATTATGAACTTGAGGCAAACTCTACTTGCGCGGTTCTGACAAAACCTAAAAAGCGTCTCCCAAAAGGGAGTATTCTCTTACTCTGACGTTGATATTCATCCTCTGTAAACCATTATAAACCCAGTTTGGTTGGGTTTTTGATCGGCTGATACTTTTATTCCAGCAAAAATGGTGGATTTTGTTATCTACGATTTGTAAATATTGACAAAAGCATTTCAAGCTTGGAACTTTTTTTGTTAGCGCAGTTTGAAATGGTCTCAAATCTCCTCATCGATATGCCTTTGCAAAAAGCATATTGGAAGGAACGGACGGCACAACTTGAACTGACTAAGACATTTTCTTAATTTCAGATAGAAGTCTCTCATAAAAAAAACCCTGTTGCTTTCAGCTTTCAATCACAATTGTTCATTCAATTCAAATTGTTTTTATTTTTTTGGAATTGGTTTCTTGTATCGTAAACACAGATTCAAGGAGCGGACTTATTACACAGTATGGATTCGCCGCAAAGAACGTTCGTCGTGAGGCCACGGTTCTCAAAATAATTTGCCATCAGCCTTTAATTGAAGTTTATTTACTTTGAGTGGAAGGTTGAATCGCCCAAGAAACAAAAACACTGCTTTTCAAAGGATTTTATAACAAATTGTTGGGTGTGGTAGAAATTGCACTGAAATTCTTGCGACCAAAGCACTTTGCATTGCAATGTTTTAACTTTGTGTTGCGACGATTTTTAGTAAAATTAGAGATGTTACAACTTAACACAGAAATGGGATTAGATTAGTGCCTCTCAAGACGAGAGGAAAAATTTTCTTTGAAGAAGTCTACTAAACAAATTGAACCAATCATGTTTTGGGTGCTGAATATAGAATCCGTGTACCGCAAGACTAGGTCAGGAATAAAGTTTTGCTCAAATAATCACAAACCTGAATAGTAAAAATCCCTTCTTCTTCATCATCTTCGCCTTGTTCGTCAAGCATCTTGTTGTTGGAGGCTGGTTGTACGTCATTGTTAACTTTCTTTCCACCTTTTCCCGTCCAATAATTTCTTACGAGCGCGTGAGGACTGAAACCTTCCGAGTTGGCTGTCGGCTGTGGTTTTCGTTCACTGTCATCGGTCACAGACCAGTGACGGTTGCTAATTTCGCCCAAAACTCTCCTGTTCTTCCGCGAAATACTAGGCAGTTCTTTGTGAATGATGGGCTCACTGCGAATCGGGTAGATATCCTTTGGAAAAGAGCTCTTTGTCTTGGCGTAGAAGTTCTCGTCGTTAACCGATGTTTTGCCTTTCAAAAAATTGTAGGCCTTCGACAAGAATGACATTGAATTTGGCGCCCTCATCGCGGTGAAGCAAAAATATCGATATATTTCCTGGTTTCAAAGCAATCTCCTCGTGCGTACTGAGCTACATCGATAAACACACGGCGTTAGAAGTAGCCCGGGATCTCGACAGGCAGTTATGAAAGTTTAGATTTGTCGACTGATTCTTCAAGATGAGCGCACTTCGAAGTTTCATTACATCTGCTTCCACGAGCCTCGTGTTTTGTTGGTCACTCTTTGTTATTGAAGACCCTGACAGCTACGAATAATTAACAATACTTTATGAATGAAAATGCAAATTAGCGCGCGAAATCACCGGTCAAGCCAAAACTGACCTTTCCAAACAACTCAGTGTGTATGTATTGCTCAATATTTTACACAAGACTAACTTTCATTCCTACCTCGACAATTACATCAAAATTCTCACGTACAATTTTGCTAATTTGATCTGAACACTGGGCAACAATGTTGAACATTTACTAATAATGAGTATAAACAGCAATTTTTGCTTTTCTTTTCAACATTGAATTCGCTACCGACACGTGTTCACATTGCGAACAACATGAGAGACACACTTCGACAATATAACACGTGCCGAACGGTGAAATGAAAAGTCTTGTGTTTAGCCATTTCGTTCCCTTGCACACACGTGGTTTTTCTTGTACCCAATTTCAACCATTATGATATCTAATATCGTAATTCTACGAGCTTCTCAAGTGTCCTTGCAAATTCCTCTTGATCCACTATCGGCGGCTTTCAGTTCTCAGTCTAGAGCTATACGTGGTCGTTGTTCCTTCATTTTTTCACTGGTGATATAAAGATATCTTTTGTACATATCAGTACTTTTCTCTCAGTAGCTTTTCAAGGCCGTTAAAAATGGCGACAGATGATTAACGGAATCTCCAAAAAAAAGTACTGAACGTTTTCGGAAAAGTACATGCCATAAAAAAAGATCGACAAAACTGCGTAAATTATTCCCTGGCGAACACAAATCCCATTTTTGGTTTTGAAAAATGTTGTCCTCGGAATTAAAAATATTCTCGGGAAGGTAGCCTTTGTCCGATTTTCGCCAATTCAACCAGCAAACCTGGCAAGTGGTTAGATTCCTAATTCATCAAGTATTTTTTTTATACTTGGGTGAGTTGTCGAAAATGTTTCAGTCGCTTATTCTCTGCTACTCGGAAAAAAGAACACTACGTTACTTAAGTGTCATCTTAGCACCAGCAACTGAAGGCTGAAGAATGGAATGGGGAAATAGAGAAAACAGAAAAGCACAGTGGTCAGATAAGTGGTCAGAGTTATTGTTCAAAACCGTTCTTACACGTACCACTGTAGCAAAAGGACTGTATCAAGTACACCATTACTTGCCGGCGACGAAAAGTTCAATGTACGAATTTAATACGGAGCACTCTTTAAGTGTCTGAATAGATTAAATTTACAACAAACTCTTTTGCCAGTGCAAGATGACTTGTCTTTTTTTATTTTAAAAAAGAGGAATAGAATTGACAGGTACAATTCTGAAGAACACAAGTGTTTAAGAGAAGCACGATGACCACTTGTTACTCCTCTCAGCAACGTAACTGAATACGTAAATAGGGTCATTGTGAATGAACACATTTTGACGTTTGTATGGAAAACGGGCAAGTTTCGCCGTTTTCTACACAAACGACTTTAGAATTTTCAGACTTAGCGGAACTTCATCTCCACTGCCATTTCACTAATTTTCAAGTTCTCTGTCAAGCCTGTCAATACATTTTTATTACCACTAGACAGACGCAGGATTGACGGACGTCAATATGTGAAATTACCGTGACGAAAGATTATTGTGTAAGCTGTTCACGACTTCTATTTGTCCACATATTTGTGCTGCCCGAGCCGAGTTCTTCTGGGTCCTTGTTCCTTTGGCGTGGCCACACCCCATTTGACGTAATTACCCAGAGTTCTCATGGAAACGCTAGGCGAAAGCGCTTGCTTGGTGCTAAGGTTATTTGGTGCGTATCTTGCTGCGTGTTTTGCTACTTTTCCACTGATTTTTTGCTGTCGACGGGATATTTCGCCCAAAAGTCCTTGCATTGGATTGTCGTTTGGCCGTGAATAGTGGTTCTTTGCCAACATGAGTGTGGACGAAGGCAGAAAGGAACAGATCATGAAGGGATTCAAATTGTATCCTTTTCTGACTTGAGTTTCCTGGACTCTTGATGCTAAGTTAACATTCACCGAAATCTTTTTTAGCTTTCCGAAAGATTTTAGCATATCAGTATGCTAAGTTCAGCTGTTTTCATGCAAGGTAATGCAATCTTTCGTTAGGTCATACGCTGAGTAAGGGTGCAGGTGTGGAGATCGAAGTCGAAGTCGTTAGGTTGTCGCAGTTTATTCAAGTCCTAGTAATCGTTCTTTATAACCTTCCAACTCTGGTCTTTGCTACTTGTCAGGTAAGCGAATAAGAGATTCTATAAACTGTGACACATTTACTGATGAACACAAACTTAGGTGCTAACAGCAATTTGGTGTTAGACTTGCATATGATCTTAAATCATTTTGAAAACTAAGGTGGTTTATTTTTTGTTCGAGGAGTCGCAAATTTAAGCTTAATACTTTGCTTTATAATTACATTGTGTGCTTTTCTCCGATAACGTACAGCAGAAACATGTAAATTTGCTTATGGATAAGATCATTAAAGATAATGATAAAAAAGTAGATTGCACGAACGGGCAATGTCAGTACTGTTCCAGGTATATCTAGCAATCTTATGGCTATGTTCGATTCCAGGTGAATTTCTAGCAACAGAGAGGCGTCTATTTATTTCCAATTGTCGATTAAATTTACTGCTTGGCGTCTATCAACTTCGTCAGCAATGAAATACAGTGTGATTTACGGATCACAGATACCAGAGAAACCGGAAAATCCACTTTGAACCCCATTTTCTAATATGACTGTCCAAGACGGAGCGTATCGATCGATATGCTCCGTGTTGGTGTTTAACTTTTCTCAAGTGTTGAAATGACATCCGTGGGCCTATATATTTAGTGTGTGTTTTGTCTAGCTACCTAATTTGCAAATTTATCATTAAAATCGGCGTGGCTGAGTTGTCGGCAACGAAAAAGCTGAAAACTCTAATTCCTGAGTGTGTAAACCTTGGAAAGTTTATCTGCAAACCAATGGACACACTCCAGTCAGTGATTTTTATACAAATAATTGAAAATTCACGAGCTTATTAACAGCACTATAGGTGGGTGTTACAAAGCTTTTGATGTCATTCATTACTATTTAACTGGCACAAAAATCACATATTAGTCACCTTGAAGAAAAGGCATTTGATTTAAGTTCCCTTTTCAGGTCATCTGGAACCTTGAGTGAATTGCTTGAAGAAACAAGTTATCACCACACAGTTAGCTTAACTTTATCACACTGTTTCAAGTTTTTAATATAGGAATGAAATAGCAAATTTTGTAAACATAGTAACTATTGACGCAAACAATTCAACAGTGCTACTTGATATTATATTTCTTTTGCAAAGTTGTGTTACGAAGTTACTAGTATTCCACTTCCTGGTACTAAAAGACTGTAAAGGCCTAAATTGAATTGTGTATTATGAATTTCCGTCTGTAAAGCAAACCACAATTTATTCCACTCTGATTGTCAAAGGTTGGAACTAACAACTTCTCAGAGTTCTTTCTTTACAAAACTGAATTATAACTGAAGTTATTTTTGCAGAAATAGTACATCATGTTTATGTTCCCATTTGTTAATCCTTAACAAAGATATAGAAATTGGATGAATCTTCGGGATGCTGACAGTGGAAAAGTTTTGTGGCAAGGAAGTGATGACTTGTAAGAGAACTGTGATAATTTGATTATTCTACAGACTGTACTTCCTCATTCTTTTACTTATGACAGTTGAACCTCGATTATCCTGACTTGTTGGGACTGAGCTGAAGAGTCCGGATAATCAAAAATGTGAATGTTAATGAGCCAAAAATAAAAATGAATGATTGAACAAATGGAGCGTGAAATTTCACTTAGCAACAAAGAACATCTGAGCAAATCAGAGCTCAGTGAAGTGCATTGCATTAGTACAGAGTGTGTGAGCTAAAAACTCGTACAGATTTGTGTTTTGAAGCGAAACAAATTCAGTTTGAACAGGACTTTCATTACTTAATTGAAGGGAAAGAAGGTTTACTGCACTGGGACCAGCTAAGCAAGTTCATATAATCGAGTAATCTGAGGTTCGACTGTAATTCTACATGTTATTTCCAACTCTGTGATTTGTCATTGGCTGAATTCTCTCTACCTTTTGTTATTAATTCCTGTCATTTCTGGGTTGGTTTTTTTTTTCAGGTCTGTGCCAGGTGCAGAGCATGAAGGTATGTTATATATCCAATGCCATTTGAACCGTCCCACAAATGGCAACATAATTTACTAACAACTAGTTAGTACTCTTTGTGCCTCTTGCCATCATAACACAACAGTTAATGAGGCTGAGGGAGTAGTCAGACAACTCTAGCAAGGATTTTCTTGATAGATGGGGCTTCCGGGAGATTTTGCAAAGGAAGGCTTTTGTCATTTGTGAATGAGATAAGCTTTGGCCTCAAAATAACTTTGATGCCAGAAATTTTCTCAGAATGATAAAGAACAGATTGAGCAAAGGAAAAGCACTGTTGGAAATTATTAGTAGTAATTATAATTTATTATTATTATTATTATTATTATTATTATTGTTGTTGTTGTTGTTGTTGTTCTGTGAACATAATCAATAAGTTCTTTTATAGCCTACTACCTGTATCAGGCATTGCAAATAGATTTTGCTGTCATAAATGCATTGTTATTCACTTTTTTATGTGTTGATATCTAAGTAAGTAGTAGTAGTAGTAGCAGCAGCAGAAGCAGTAGTAGTAGTATTAGTAGTGTTGGTTAAATAAGCTTTGAATTTTTTTTTGTTTACAGCAAGAGTTCCAAAGAAGATTTTAAAATGTAAGGCAGTGTCAAGAGAACTTAACTTCTCATCAGAACAAGAAATGACAAAATTCAGACTGGAACAAAAGGTTTTGTTCAAAGGGAAGTGCTTAGAAGGTAAGAAGTTGAGTTATTGCTGAGTTCTAAGAGTGAAATTGTCAGAAGTTACCATGATAGTAGTTTACGTTCTGGGAAATTGGCTGGGCATTCAACCACATCCTATCAGAGGCCCAGACGGCTTGAAGCTTAATTCCAGCATCCAGTTTAGGATGATTTCTGAAGTTGTAGCATGTTCAACTGAGTTCAAGTTGAAAGAGCCTTTTGTAGCACTTAAAAGCAAAAGGCGTGGTGATGTAAATTGAACAATCTTTCCCGATTCACGTACACGTACATGACACCTCTAGGCATAACTGTAATGATATTATATACTTTAAATAGACATTTGGCCTGATGTTGTATTGTAAGTTCCAACTCCTCATAAGTACAGTGCAGGAGATCTGCTTCAATGTGAATGTTTGGTAGAGTTTAAAGGAGCTAGTCATGTAGACCTTCGCACACAACACTTCCTATAATTTTTGTACCTTTACCTTTTTTTAGAATGGTATTTTGATTTTGGATTTGTCATTCCTTCATCAACAAACACATGGCAATCACTCATAGAGGCAGCTCCTGAATCACAGATGATGCCTGCAAATGTTTTAAAGTGAGTGCACTGTAATGAAAGTTCCTTTTTTTTTTCAAAGGAAATATCTATTAGTAGTTTGCACGTGACATCAGAAAAAAAAATTATAAATTTTGAGTTTTTACCTTCATCAGGTAAAAGACATTTTAAAGATATATCTGCTGGCCTTTTTTCAGCTTGATAGCCTGTTTTATTTAGAAAATAAAGCAGTTTGAATTGGAAAGTTTTCCACACTGCATGACATCTGGATTACTTGTGAGAGGCATATCACATACACAAAAATATTGATTCGCCTCGTGTTTTTGAGTTCTGAATAACCAATATGTTAAGAGAAGTGTCAATATGAATGCTTTCATGTTTAGCAGAGAGAAATAATGTTTTGATAGAGCCAAACTAAATTCCAGATGTTTCCACTGGATTTCCGGTCGCCATGTTGGTGCCCCTTAGAGGGACACCGACGTGGCATCTCCATACTATAATTTTGAGTGAAACCCTTTGCTAAATAACTTGAGTTTGGAATATCACACAGCCCTGAAACTTGGACACATTGTTTTTTTTTATTACTCTTCTACAATATCTCAATTTCTTGACTTCATTTATTGAATGGTACTTAAGTGATTTTATTTTTTATTTGCATGATACTTGCGTGACGTGTAAACCAAGAATAAGCCACATATATTTCTTAATTGCTTTAATTGTTGCAACTTGTCTATGTTAAGTGGAGCATCAGTTGGTTTGATTGCAGTGTCAGTCACAGTGACCCAAAATTCGAAAACATCTTAGTTTCTAAAAGTTTAAGAAGCCTTGTACTTTAAGCTCTATTTTATCTTTCATGACACCTTAATTTTTTATAAGGCTTCATATAATTTCTCCCATGGACTGTGTCATCGTCAGGTTTTGTTTGTTTGTTTGATAAGTATCATTGGTATCATCACCATACTTGTAAAATACAGTGGAACCCTGTTAATATCGATGTGCCAAAATGTCCTCATTATCCAGGTGTCAGTATTAAGCGGGCTAATTTAGATGTATGTCCTTTCTGGTTGTCAGGAAAAAGCAAACTGTCCATTATAAGTGGGTGTCTGTATTAAGCGTGTGTCCGTAGTCCACTGCATTCAGTTTCATTAAGAAAATCTAATCCATGTCACTGTTATTTTAACTTACTTGTTGTGGACTATTCTCCCTTAAATTTAAGTTGTGTAATTTCAAAATGCTTTCCCATTATTTAATGGCATCAGTGGTCTGTGAATGACCTTTTCCCTGATGAGTGGCTTAGGAAATGTTAACCATACATCTGGTGTCTCTTTCAGTGGCAACGTGGTGATTGAAACAAAGTTCTATGATGGCGACCTCCTAGTAAGCACATCAAAAGTGCGAGTATATTACGTCTGACCCACTTTTCAGTGACTCTTTACTACAGTTCAATGTAACATGTCCTAGATGTACAGTATTACCTAGAACATTTTCATTTGCCTGAATTATAGAAAGTAGAGACTCTTTGTTCCAAGTAGGTACAATGTAATTGGCTGTATATAAACACAAAGGTGTGGCATGCACGCTGTAGTTGGATTTGTTGGACATGTGTTGTCGGTTAGTTGATGGTTTTTAGCATCTTCTGTCGACTTAACTTGTACAGTTTAAGTTTAACTGTTATTTATAGTATAGTGCCATATTTCCAAATGGCGACAATGTTCATAGATGGAAGTCAAGGTGATTGATTGCTTTCTCCTTGTAGATACATGTACCTCTATGTGCATTATTTCCAAAATTTGTGTACAAGCTTTCTTAAACAGGGCCTGGTACTTGTTTGAATGCCGATTAACTTAATCCAAGATTAGCGTAAACTTTGGTTGCAGTTTTTAACTTCTGGATGAAAGTTTCTTTTGCTGCTTTTTGATTTTCAGGATTGATGTCCTCAAATCTAAAATTTTGCTGAATATCAGCCTTGAACAACTTTCATGGATAGAGAAATAAACTCCTAGGATTAGAGTTAATCGGCTTTCGAACCACCCAGCCCAGGGGCCTGTTTTTCGAAGCTCCCGGTAATAACCGGCCCATTGTTGCTGTTTTGTTTTCCATTCCAGACAGGAGTTTCAAAAGTTTTGAAAATTATACGATAAAGTTATCAGCTAGAGAAACAAAATGGACCATATTAGAGGTTGGAACACACCCTACTTTACTTGCAATTTTGATTTCAAAATGTATAGTTTCGGGCCCATTAAGTTACTGGGACTTTCGAGAAAATGGCCTCAGGTGTCTTAAATGAGATACATCTGTTAGGCCAATCTTAATCTACTCTATGGAAGTGAACAGTCTGTTTTTGCTATTAATATTAGAAGTAATGTATCAAACACGGGAACTGTTTTATCAGATATCCAAATGCTGAGAGGTGAAGCACAGATGACACTCCTTTGAGTTTTTGTTGTAGCTTCTCAAAGCATTAATAATTCTTGGAAAAATTCAAAGCAAAAGTTCACCCAATGTTATGATAATTAGGATCTTGTATCCAAACTTCTTTGTGGTAAGTGATTTCCTTTTGTTTTCTCTTCATTAATTATCAATGAGTTTGAGAAGTAATTAGGATAATGTTGCTGATATAGTCTGTTGTTTCAAAAATCCAAGGCCTGAAGTTAAACCCTTTAAGCTCCAATAATTATTACTATGCATATTCTCTCTACTGTTGTGCACAGAAATATGTAACCAATAGGGAGAATTTGATTGAACATCGGTATCTTTTACCTTTTGTCTGTGACACAATCATAACATAAATAACTTAACTGTCTGTGCTAATCGTCCTCGCAAAGTACAGCAAGGACGCAGCTCAACAAGGTCGAACCGAAAGCATATACAAGGTGCCTCTGGCAGCCGCTATACGGTCCATGTATGACCTTGGAGCACAGCCTACAGCCAGCTCGAATAAGCTGTATGTTGGTTTTTGCTGAGGGAGGAAAACCGGAGTACCAGGAGAAAAACCCTCGGAGCAGGGTCGAGAACCAACAGAAACTCAGCCCACTTATGGCGTCACCACCGGGAATCGAACCCGGAGCCACATTGGTGGAAGGCGAGTGCTCTCACCACTACGCCATCCCTGCTCCCCCATCAAGCAGGGATGATCCTGTTTGTAGAGTTCTGTGGTTTTAATTCCATCAACAAATTTTAGTTTCACTGTCTTTGTTGTGTTTTAAAACCATGAACCCTTCAGACATTAGTGTTTCTCCAGAAATTATGGGAATTTAGGCTAAATCACCAGCTGCTGTTTTGGGAAATGAGCTAACCCTCATCCGGGTCCTGTCCTCACATCTGCAATCAGTCAGGATAATGACTGTGAGGGCTGCCTTATGGACTCAACTTAATGTGTCTCTGATTCAATATCTTGGTCAATGTTTGATTTTTAACTGGTGATTTGTCAGGAAAGATAATCAGTGTTTCATAAGAGGTGGTGAATTACCTGGTTCAGAAAACAGTATATTGCAAAAATGTAGTCAAATTTCACATATTGTGTAACCTTGATTTTGTTCTTTCATGAAGCTGTATTGAAGTATTCATTTCTTTTTTTAAGGCTATGTAAAATCTCTGACTTGCAGACAAATCATGATCATGAACTGTTTTCAGTGTTGAATTTATTATGTGGCTCCCTTTTGTCAATTGGTTCAGTCTGATTTGTCCCTATTGTAAAATTAAATATATTTTTACATTTTCTGACTTCAGTTTCATCACCTCAAAACACTGTAACTTTCACTTGTTGGTCAGAAATTGACAACGGTTGATTTGTGACATTCATAATATAATTGGTGTAACTTTTGTGTTACAAATGTTGACAGGTCTAGTACATGTTTGGATTACCTAACTATAGTAAGCTTTCCAGCTAGTTGCATTCATGAAAGTTTGTGCTTTTAACTTGAGCTTTGCTGTGTACATAAAAAATTAAAAGCTGTAAATTGTGCTGTGGCCAGTGTTACTTCTTGTAGCTGAAATGCAACAAAAATTTTGGTATGCAATAGCCTTCATTCTCTTAGTTGCTTCATTCTACAGAAACCGGATTTGGTTGAAAACTGTTATCTTGCGGTATGTAAAAAGCTGCCAAAAATGTGATCTGTTGTCATAATTGATATTAACTTTCACCTTTTATGTTTAACTTAGTCATTATTTAATTGCATAATTTGTCTATTTTATAAAATCAAGAGCCTTATTGTTATGGTGTACTTTTTCATCTTTTTGATCTTAGTGTTTACCTGGCAGCATAGCCATGAATCATGCATGTGTTCCTCAATAAAACAAATTTTGTTAAATAATGTAGTTTAATGATTTTTTTTTATGTCCTTTCAGCATTGCATGTTATTGTAGTTTTTGAATCTTCTTGTTTGAGTACTCGTTATTTGTATGAGTGCTTCAGTGCAGATCAAGCATTCAATGCAATCAGAATTTGTGGATAACCTACAACGTTTCCTTGATTAGTAGAGGTCATACGATGTCCTAGTGTGAGCCAACTAACAATTTATAACTGTTGGCCTGTGTAGCTGGCAGTTTTGTTGGGGAATTTGTGAGCCAGTGGCAATGTTTCTTGTTGCCCTCTGCCCCATTCACTGGTGCACAGTCTCCCCAACAAGACTATAATGATCCTGACTCCATGTATGGGGCTTTGTGGTTTTTGACCAAAGAGGCATGCAAATCAGATCTTGGGACTCCGTTGTAGCTGTACACTAGGTTCCAAAAGCCTTAGCAAAGGTCTCAGTGCAATATGGGGATCTTTGCTTACATCATTGTTTACATTTTTGCTCATTTGCATGTATGGCTTTGCTTACAGAAGGAAACACGTTTGATGTGATTTGACACCAGGCAGGTAAAGAGCTAGTGAAATTAAATACATTGTGAAATTTTTAGCTCTTAAGGTGTAGTATTCAAGGAGATATTATCTTCCAAAAACTGCAAAATTTCTGGGTGGCAAAAGCACTAATGAGCTCATACATTCTTCGCAAAATTTTGTTTTTAAACCTGCATTGCACAAAAAGTATTCAATACATGAAGCTCATATTCATAGGCAGAGTTATTCATACTATAACCTTTCAATATTCAGAACTGATTTATTTGTAGCTCAATCAGAAACTGAATTGCTCATGCTAATGAGGCAAATATTGTAAACAAAGATTCCCCTATAGGTTGGAACAGCTTGACCCAGGTCAGATTGGTGATGTATCATTTTGGGTTTTGTAAAGTAAAATAATTGCCTTGAGGAGATTCTGATGTTAAAAGAATGGGGTTGTTTGGTGGAAAATTTATATTGAGTCCATGAAGGACTCTGACAATTGCACCCCTAAAAAGAGATACCTGCCCCTATCACAAAGGAGTCCTCGGAAAGGTTTCTGCACAGCCCGGACATTAATTTTACATTCATCAGTGTCATACTATAAACCATGTTGCAAAACAGTGAGCATGAATAGAGTTTGAGGCACACACTGTATACATAATTAATATATGGGGGTTTGTGGAAATCTTGCCAAGTCCTCTCCCATGCCCTCAGATTTTGAGATTTGGTTTTGGGTCTGGGAACTTCATGGATAATCCTAATTAAGCTCTTACTTGAGATGGCCAGTAGCCAGGGTCACCAATTACAAGGAAGTAATTGCACTTCTTAATGCAAAACAGGAGTTATCTGAGATAAAACAAATGACCAATTTTTTGTTTGACGTGTCAAAATGAATCAAGATTTCCATCCTGCTCTATGAAAAAGTGACAAAGTAAGAGAAAATCAAAGGGGCTACAACAACGCTTTGGAAAAAAAAAAACTTTATTGATCAGTAATTAAGCTGGAATCAAAGTTCACTCTTAACCAGAGTTAGCTTTATTGTGCTTTGTACAACTGGGCCAAACCATTTACTTTGATGTGTCATTTACCATAAGCAATTTTGTTTTCTATCAGCTGCTATTTTGGTAAAGTCGTGCATATTAGCTTCCTTATACGTTTAAATAAAACTTTATAAAATGCTATTCTGACTTAGTCTACTTTATAATGCAATTCCCTAGGTCTGGACTTGCACCTCCTAAAATTGATACATTACATTCTAATTATCACTAAACGCTCTAAGTGTCTTTTTAAAAACATCAATACTACTCTTGAAGCACACATTCCTTATCAATAGCTTGATACAAAGAGCTACATTGTCTTGTGCCCAGATTTTAGCTCAGTTAGCAGGCCTGCTGGTAAAAGCATCATAAATTTTATTACTTGAGTTGGAATCAATAAAAAAAATAGCCAAACTGTCAATCCAGAAATAGATGCCCTGCATCTGTTTAGATGGGCTGCTCCCAGACTACCTACAGTGTAGTTAGGAAAATGCTGTGGTTTCAATTTGCTTAAATTGTTTTGGTTTTCCTTACACTTTGTCTCTTATTTATCAACACAAACTTTACAAATCTGTAACAGAGGAAGAAAAACAGTAAGAAAAGAAAATCAGGATCACATTAAAAGCAACACTGTTCACTAACCTGTACTTACCAATAAAAATGGGAGTGGTGTGTCCAGGGGGCATTTTGCCTGTAAACTTTACAAAACATTATCAATTTTTCCCTAAAACTAGGTGTATTTCTTGAAAGTTTACATCCTTTTGGCCAAAACCTTGCTTCAAACAAGATGAGACAACAAGAGTGATAATTATTTTACGTTTAAAGAAATTTTGACATTGGAATTCACATGCTTTGACAAAGCATTTGAAGAAAATGTTGACAAACATGGAAATTTACGGTATTAGTAACATTAACTAAAGGTACTTTGAGAATACATATCCCTTTTGATTGCTGGTGGCACAATACTAGACTGTTGATAACAAAAGACCTATCTCATTATTTTTGTCACTAATAAAAATTAGTATACAAAGATACAAATTTACCAGCAAAGTTTGAATTTTTAACAACTGTTTTCTTTTTCAGTGAATCTAATCATTCAGAACCCAACCAATGCATGAAGTTTACAGTTTAAAACATGTATGCATTTTGCAGACTTCCTTTGTTAGTAGTATTTTCTTTTGTGATCATCAAGATTCATTAAGAGTGAGTGAAATAAAACCTCCCAGGGTTTGAGATCTCTACTGTAGCATAATACTGTACATAAAGAAAGCTCACTGGCTAAAAGTGATCTTGGGTCCTGACATGACACCTGCAAACTTTCAGTTACGTAGCAGATAACATTAAGGTGATGTTTCACGAGCGGATTTTTAATGCCGATTTTTCCAACTTTATTGCTGTTACAGTTGGCAATAATGTTACACGACATTGATTTTTAACGGAAGAATGTTGCATTTAAAATCAGTTTTAAAAATAGGCTTGTGTAACATCACCTTTATGATTTACAACTTAGACAATCCCTTTTACACACCGAAAAAGTTGTAGTATGCAAGTTAACCTTTCCTTGTGAGTAGAGGTAACACATGGGACCTCTTTGTACTGGACAGTTAATGCACTACTTGATGCCAGTATACAGAACAACTAAGTAACCAACTCCTCAAAAATGACATCTGCAACTCATTACAAAGATCTATATAAATCTCTTTCTTTCAGTAGCTCTCTTGTAAATTAAGATAACCAATCTTCATGATCAAAAGGCAGTGTGAGACACACATGACAGAGAAGTTTGAGGTCCTGTTTATATAAAAAGGCATAGAGCATTATGAAACACACTTTAATTTGAATACTTCGTCACTTTGTTCCATCACTGTTGCTTACACTCCTTCTCCTTCTCCTTTTTCTTCTTGTCTGAGTTGCGTCTGCGCTGTGGTTGTATCAAGGGAATCGGCTTAGGTTTTGTGTCAGCAGTTGTCAAGGTGGTTGGAGGGCTTGACTCACTGTTATTCAGAGATTTTCGATTAAATGTAGGATCTATCAATTCAGCAATGTTGCCGTCAGTTCTATTAGGTATACTGCCATTACTGAGTAACTCTGACGTAACATGGTTTGAAGGTGCGGAACTAGCCACAGTGACACGGCGTTCTAGGAGCCTCTGCTGTCTTGGGTTATGTGGTATGTCCTCTCCCTGTTCATACAGCCTTTCCCAGACTGCTTCTCTTGTATCTGGAGAAACCGGGGTTTGGACAGACAGAACATGAGCAGAAGAATGTGACGAGCCTGATGATGATCTATGAGAGTGCTGCCTAACATACTGTTCCGTTCTTTCAAGTGACCTTTCTAGTGATGACAGTGGTGAGTGGTTGGGAGAATCAGACAGTTGATAATCTCGTTGGCATAATCCCCTCTCAAGAGAAGCATTTGCTGATGATTGTGAACCATGGGAACTGGTTCTCGACACCTGGTTCATACCCTTTTCTCGTTCAAATGAGCCATTGTATTTGCGATCAGCCAAGTCATCCCTTTGCTTGCCATGGTCTGCTCTGAAGGATGGCTCATCTTGTAGAAGGTCAGGCATTTGGTTTCTGTGGACTGCCTCTTCGTAGGAAGGGAGTCTCTGGTGTGACTGAAAAACAAATGCAAAAAGCAAAGATTTTTAAACTTTGTGCAGTTAAAAGAAATGTGCATAGTAAAACAAGCCCAAAACTAACACCCTGTGGAGTAGTTACATGCACAACCATGGATAACTTTACTGTCATTCCAGTTATCAAACAGAAATCGTCCAGGAAATGGGTTTGACGCACTTGATGAAATTTATACCTAAAAAGAGTGGCCACCATGGTGGGGCACCATGCAAAGTTGACTCACTAAATGCTTACTAATCCATGTTGCTGGCACACACCAAGTTGTTTTTCAAACTTTAAAATTTGCATTTCAACATGCACCCAAGACAACTTGTTACTTTGTGACTTATTCAACATTGTTATGTTCTCAATCAAATGAAGAATGATCCTCGCAGTTGTGAACGCAATTTATGCAATTGCGAAAAGAAGCCTGAAAAAATTCAGGACTTCAACGGGGTTTGAACCCGTGACCTCGCGATTACCGGTGCGATGCTCTAACCAACTGAGCTATGAAGCCACTGACATTGGGAGCAGGTCAACTGTGGGTTCATTTGTTCCTGTGAAAGAAATGAGTATGAATGATATATGAAATGAATCATATATGAACTGCGGAAATGAAATCAAATGAAGAATGATCCTCGCAGTTGTGAACGCAATTTATGCAATTGCGAAAAGAAGCCTGAAAAATTCATTTCATATATCATTCACATTGTTATGTTCAATGGTTACATCAACTCACACTGAGGAAAGTACTCAGCCAAAACTGCTGTTACAACTACAGCCCTGCTAAATATAACTTGAATAGCAAAAGCATACTACTTCTTTCAAATCAATAACCAAAAGCAACTGATCATAATCAGGGCTGTGCTATGGCAGCACCCAGTGGCATCTGATGGCTTACTTTTGCCTTTGGGCGACAAGGAAATCTTAATTTTTGCCCACAGTGAGTATGCTAGGCACCCTGGATTTCAAAGGTTCAGACTTTTGGGCTCCCAAAAATGTTTCTTAGAGCACAACCTTGATAATCACATGGCACCCCTGAGAGATCTCCAAGTGTTGATCTGTATTTTGTACGTCTTCAGTACACAGTGCAGTTTTGAGCACCCACCTGGATTTCTCCAGTGCTTCCAGAGTTACTTTCAGCAGGAACTGTCTGTGCTCTTTTCAGCTGTCTTTCTCTCTTAAGCTTCTGTAATCTGACATATTCTCTCCTCTGCAGCTCCTTGGCAAATTCCTACAAGTATTTCAGCACCACAGACTTTAGCCACTTATATATCTCATTGCTGAGGTTACACACTGCTTTACAACATCAACAACAACAATCTGTATTAGTATATATACCACACAAGTGAATAGTGTTTTTTGCGCGCTCTAATTGGTTAACTCGGAGGTGATGAACAAAGTACTATTCATCTCCAAGCAGCTGGCGTGCGAGAATTTCAAATTTCTCCACTGCTTTTTGGTATATTGTCACACATAAAGTTATGTTTTGGTCCACTAGTTATTCAGCATTGATGAAAGTGGTGGATATTTATCTCCACTTCGGTGAATAATTATAATTGTTATTTATTTATGCCTTTTTCTACTATTAGAAATCCCTACCCTTTCATATACCTGAAGCATGAAAAAGGTACCCCTTTTGGGCGGAGCCTCCCCGTATAGGCCATTATAGGGATTCCCCCCCCCCCCCCGGATATTATACTTAGATCTAGATCTGAATGAGCAGTGAAATGGGTGCATAAAAAGGCAAAATAATGCAAATTTTACAAACATGTACCTACCCTATCTTGGTATTCTAAGGCTATTCTTCTGTCATTTGCTGCTTGACGGTCCTGCTGTAACAGCTATGTGTAAACAAGAACAAGAATGATAGAACAATGTCAGTGCACTGAAACAAAGAGATTACCATGGCTGTAATAATTATCACCAAAAAAAACTCAAGCATAAGCTGCATCTTTTTGTTGAAATGTTTGGCTCAAAACTGTGGGTGCAGCTTATATACGAGACCATTGCTTTCAGAGGGAATAAACTGGCTTGTCTGGGGTCACAAATAGCACTAAAAACCTTCTGCAAATAAAGACTAAACATTATTGAAACCTTTTGTTGATCATTGCTTTTGGTAGAAATGGTTTGCCACCCTCTTTCAACTTTGTTACATGTAGGTATGCGCGTGCTCTCTAATCAGTCTCTCAAAGACATATCCATAGTTAGTAGCAACCACAGGACTGAATACCAGGCCTCTCGTGAAGAATTATTTAATCAAATGTTGATATGTGTTGAACCATTTGCCACCCCTGGCATTCAACGTCATTCAACAGGGTTCAGCAAAATCGAACAGATGTTGAAGCAAATGTTGAAGCCATTTGCCCGGGCCTTAACTAACCTCCCATGCCTCCTTCTGAATGATGCAGACACAAGGCTGGTGTAATATTCACATGCACTTTTGAATATTTAATTACTGCATTAATTTTGTTCTCATGGTGTTGAAGAATAGCTTACCTTATTTTCTTCTTCCTGTAATTTTCTTGCAAATTCCTGATGAAGAAACAAACTAGTCAGAATAAATCAGAAGAATTTACTTTTATCTGAAATCTTTACTTAACTTGTATACAAACAAACGTTAACATCAGCTGTGCAAAGAATGTCACTGAGCTTGAACTGGTTACTGGCACGATACCTCATCTTGTTTTTCTCTAGACTTCCTATGTGCCTTCTCCCGAACACCTTGATCCTCATTTTCATCAAACAGATCAATTGCTGTCCCATCGGCCATGATAATCCTGTCACATTCCAAGCGTCCTCCCTCAGGAGACGGTGGCAGCTGAACCACAGCTCCTTCTCCCAGGCCGCAACTGTTTTCGGAGGTTCTGCTACTGTTGCTACCTTTCCCACTCAGTTTTTGATGAGGCCTTGCCTCTTCTGTATGTACTGGACCATCCCTAGATCCCACTGGAGGGGGTGCTGCAGTTAAAGAAACTTACAGTCAGTAAAGGTGTCTGTGTCTGTATTTTGTGTACATTTGTGTATGTCTCTTGGTGTGTGTTTTGCTTCATTTCGTGAGTGCATTGTAACTCTGTTCCATTCCTTCAACCTTCAGGCATTTTTAACTATAAATAGTTACTTCAGTCTGAAAATCCGTACCTTTTCTCGTCTATATTAGTATATATAATTCTGTAACTATCTATACATCTTAAATCAGACTTCTAGGGTACAATAAAGACGTTGTTCTTAAGGTCCAAGGTTTTCATCACCTTGCAAAAACTGAGCTCAAATGAATGCAGTAAAACCCAGCTTGTACCACATAACAAACAGAGGACTCAGACATAGTACATCCACATCCACTTTATTGAGTGATAAAGCAGATATCCGCGATCACATCAGTTTACAAAATAAATAAGTACATATGAAATAGAGAAATTTATACAATGATTATTACATTGAAATTAAAAATTTGTTAAAACCACTCTCCATGTTTAATGAGAAAGTCACGTTCAGCAGCCTTAAGTAATACCTAACTGCAGTTAGGTGTATTATTTGTTGGAATGGATACAAATTATCATCACCAGAATTTCATCCAAAGCTCAGTAGCCTTTCACTGAATTATCACACATTAGGATTTCTTCCACAGATTCAAAAGCTTTGACATTATGGTGCAGCATTGCAAAACCACCAAACTTCATGCTCTTTGCTGTTACTAAGAAATTCAACTGCACATGAACTCAAACATAAGTTAGTTTCTCCACTGAAGATTTTAATATTGACATGGCATTTGACTGACCTGTTTGAATTTCAGTCACTTCACGGTGATTCACGTGGTTTTTGCCATTTTCTTTTAATCTTGACATGGCTTCACACAGCATCTTACTCTCTTGCTCTTCCCTTACTTGTCGCTCTAATCGCTTTTGTCTTGTGCGCTCTAATTTTAATGCTTCCCTCTCTTGTAGCTGTCTTGCCACTTCCTAAAATAGCATAAAGTGTCTCAAATTACATGGGCAATGATTTCCACCGACTCTAAAAGCATCAAATATCTAAAATTTATTCTCTTTGTCTGGGGTCGAGGACCAAAAAATATCTGACTGATCACATATTGCTATACATATCTATACAGTTAAAAATAAATTTGTTTGAAACAATTGGAAACCAATGATAAAGCAAAACCCATATACTCGTAATTGAAACATACAACAAAATCATCTCTCTTTATAGATATCCATTAGAGGGAATGTACTGCCAGTTAGATCAAAATATTTCTAGATTACTGCTTAAAATTATTTGCTGCAAAAAAACCTGGCAGTCTCAATAAATCAGATGGCTGGACATGGGCTATTTAATATGCTCTCAATCTGGTAGGTATAATACAGAAAATTACAGGATGGTGTAACTCATGTTTCTTGTGCTTCAGAAAAACTGAATACATGTAGAGTAGATGAATATTGAGAAAAAAATTTCAATTTTGGAAATAATACACTGCTGAAATTAACTGTAAAAGTGAAATCATCATATAAAACCAATGTACAATGTGTGTGTGTGAAATGTGAAAGAGTCATAATTTATTTTTTTTTACCTATCATTATCATGTTAAAACTCTTATGTACAGTGTAATAGTGCTTGACCATGTTCATACTTTACAAGAATGTATAAAGTTAATATTTAAACCAACCTCGTCTCTTGTCTCAGTGTCCCTTCTTCTTCTTTCGTATTCAATTTCCTGACAAGGCAGAGAATCATATGCATGGGTGATAATTAGATATATGCTTAGTAAACACACTAGAGATTTAAGGGTCCAATGGACATTTTTTTCTGAATTAACATTATGCTATTATATTAAACTAGCAACTACATAGCAATAATTGATATGATGAAAACATGAAGCATTTTAAGAAGTTTAGACAACTAGAAAATAAGGCTATAATATTGATTCCTCCAAGAGCTAAAAGCCTGCCCTGGCAAATCTAACAGAACATCAAACAGAATAATTGAAATTATTCTTGAGTTTTTACATGTGCTGCACATGGCTTCTCAAGTATCCAATTTAAGCAACCAAGATTATAAAATATTCTGGGGTTCAGTATATACAGTTAGCACTTAAAACCACTTCTTAGTAACATCTAGTAAATTTGCCCAATTCCTGCCTGGTTTTACTAATAGTTGATAAAATTATAGCTGAAATGAACTGTTCAAAATTGAATCTGTTGTCTACATGTACTACATTTATCATCTAAACTAAAAATGTACTGTTATTTTAACATTTCATATACAATACCAGTGGATTATGGCATGATATCAACAACAATTTACTGTATTGGATATGCCGGTCATCTACAGTAAAACTTACTGATTAAATTCCTGCTCCTTTAAAACTATCTAAAACTAATTTTAGATATGAATATTAGCTGTGCCGAGAACGTGCCATGTGTTAGAATCCAAGAATCTACAATTAAATAATTTTAAATGTCCTTGCACTGAGGTCATGGTTTCAAAAATAGCAGTTGCATGTGCCAATTTGTCACATAGATCAAAACATGCATACATGACACTGAAAATATATACTGTAGATCTCAATAAGGTTCATGTTTGAAGCGCGATTGCCTGTGAGTACAATCTTTGTCCTGAATGTGCATGTACAGTGATGAATTTCCCTCCTATTTTCTACAAAAGTAAAAATATATTTTACCTCATTTTGTAGTTTATGTTGAAGGTCACTGGCAAGCCACTGTTCTGTTTGTTCCCTGAGGCAAAAATTTAATGATTCAACACTGTAAGTCATGCAATCTAAGCCTGTAGTTGCCAACTTATACAAAACAAACATCAGAATTTATAGCACAGCTCAAAAGTAAGTCCAAAGAATAAAAGAAACGATATATGCATTAGTTCAAATTATTTCCCTCACCATCGTGGATTTGGTCTGCAAAAACACACCAGAGATTTCATTTTCAGTTCGAACATGTACATACAAATCATGTGCGTGCGAACGACTGTCTGAAGAAGCCTCTGGCATGTAAGGCATTTCACTTTCTTTTGGCGGAATTCCGTTATATTGTATTTTCCTAGATCGCATGATACCTTTCAGGTACTTTATGTTAATATCAGTAATCCCCTCGTTGCACATTTTATTGTTTTCTGACTTAACATCCCTCCAACTCAAAGTCTGAAAAAGTTTTAACATGTGACTCTCCTTAGGAATCACAAGTCTTATTAAGTTACAGACAGTGTAAATTAAGAAGCTCTTCTCAAAGAATGAAATCATACTATTTAGAAAAAAGATAACATTTCTTCAGAGACATTATATGCCCACACACTTATAGCACTACCTTCCATTTCAAAATGAAACACATTTTTATACATGACTCTGGTCATTCAAGAATAAAGTATTAAAATTAAAATGAAATTAATATACACACTGTTCTGTCACGAACAACATGAAATACTACTTAATAATTTCTATTTAAGATTACTATGTTTCATGAATACCATGTACGATGAACAAATTTCTACAAAAGGAGTCAGAGCAGTGGCTCATCAGTGATAATTGCATGCGGTCACGTATTATGACCATAAAATAATTATCTCAAGTTGTCATGTCTAATATCTTTTCCTTGCAGAAAAGTTCAATATCAAGCCCCTGTGCAAATATAACACTGAAATAATCATGCCACCTGTTCAACACATCATTTAGCACAGTTTCACTGACAAGCACATGTTAAATGTATAATTATGATCAGAGGATACTGACAGAAGACATGGCCTGTGCTTCTGCTCAAATATAAACTTGACATTGATCAATCAGGAGTGTCAGGCGGTCTGAAGTATCATTTGATAGTTATTTTCATAACAAAAAGCCACAAATTTGGACTTCAGCACACAAAGTCCACATTTAATGCAAGTACATAATTTAATGAAAAACTTTTGACCATTTTACATCACTTACAAGCCTCTAACAACATTAAGCCCTCCAAATTATAGAGATTCCTATAAACACCTCTGATAATATTAATTAAAATAATTTTGTCTTGGAAGTATGTATGCAGTGATGTCACTGACTTCTGACAGATGTTCCATGACATTGAAGTACCCTGGCTAATATCAAGCAATTTTTGGTACAGGGTGAAATTTCAATGAAAGAATTGATAACAAGTTATGAATCTCTTTTCTTGTCTCTGAACAAAAACAACCTATCTGGGCTCACTTGACTTGCTCTACAGAGTAATACTCCTGAAACTACATGCACAATAAAACAACCTAAATTGAGCTTGGCTGATTTCTTCTGCTTCAGTTCATGCCCACCAGACATGCCTAACAAAAGAAATCATTGACCATGATTTATTTGTCTGAGCAGTGTTTCTAATCAGTATTAATTTATTTAAAGGAAATTCATTAAATTCAAGCCAAAATTACATGTGAAACTATGGTTCTCAAAATTTTGATCACTTCCAATCTGAAAGACAATTGAAAGTAAAAATCCAACTATTTGAACAACGGATTTTGATGACAAAACTATGTACAGTGTACGCTTAGCTACATGCCCTACATCACTGGGTTTTATAGTTTTTGAAACAGAAGACACTGTCAATACATGGTATTGTTTTTTTTTGTTTTGTTTTTTTTTATTAGCTTCGCCATTATGATACAAAAAAAACAAAAAAACAAAAAAACGTTACAATCAGTACGTTTGGCAGGGACATCGCAACAGCTACGTACTAGCCAATTACTGCGGGCCCATTGTGCAGACCTTGATTATTTAAAGCAAAGAAAATACAGAAAAACCAAAATATTAACTTACATGTTTTGCGTCTCAAAGTCAGGAAGGAGTTGGGCATTTTTTACTTCCTCCAAATATGTCTTTTTTGCAGCTTTAACATCGTCACGAACAGTTTTTCTTTCACTGCGATTTTTGATATAGTGATTCCCAACTGGAGAAAAGGAAAACAGATAATTAAAAAAAAAAAGATTTTCTACAGTTGCACATCACTGTATTCAACTGATCTGGTAAGCAGGGAAAATAGGATTGAAAAGAGTAGTCTGCAAGAAGTGGTGTATACAATGAAGTATTTTCCAGCTTTGCCTATTAGTAAGTTTTGGCAATGATGGGTAAAGCAGTGTAATTATGATTGCGACATACTGTACATTTACAGCTAATACATGTAAGGTATTGAATGATGGTATTATGTGGGATGAGAATATGGATGAGCTATGACAAATAGCAAGCATGCACCCTCAACCAAGCATCTGCAATGGGTAGTTGGATTGGGGTAGTGTACATCAATCTATGGCAAGAACGTAACAGCCTTTCAGTATCAGTCATCACATGTACAGTTGTACAGTACAAAGTGCTACTAACAAGACAACAGTCAAGTGACATGCACGCAAATGTCTAAAATAAAAATAATGTGACTTAGCAACAAGAAAATATTAGGAAAACTGATTATTTTTATATTACATTCTTCTTCTTGAAGTCGATGTGCAAGAGCTCCATCTTCACGCATCATGAAGTCTTGACAGACTGAAAATGGGAAGAGTTAACATTAATCCCTGTACTTTCCATTTAACTAAATAAATACAGCTACTCTTTTAGAGCTGGCTCAGATCTCCTCATTCTTCAGGAGACAACATGTGATAAAGTGAGTTTTAATGGCATCAAAAATAAATGTGTCAAGAACCTGATACCTTGCATGTCATTGCAAGTCCACTATTTGCAATAACAGGACTTTGCCCACAAATTGCTCAATATGAAGGACAAAGGGGAAAAATTTAACTTATCAGTCGTTATTATAGTTTTCAACCTCATTTTCTTGCTTTACATGTACATCATAATTTTGAATTTAAAAGGTAGCTTGACTTAAATGATTTTGCTCTCAGCCAAGATTCCAGGAAAAGTACTGAAAAGAGCCAAAGCTCAAGTTTTGTAGACCACAATGTCAAAAACAGTGAGCACTGTAAACTACACAAACAAGGTGCTATGAGCAGAAGCAACGTTACCAATTGAAAATAATTGTACTAGATCTGAACTATGTCTAATCATAATATAATTATCTCAATCTGTAACGTTTTCTAACATGCTTTAGTTAGGCTGTGTTTACATGGGAGGGAATTTTTATTGCTGTTTACAAGTGCGGTTTCATCCCAGGACGAATGTAATTACAGTTTCTCCCCGGGACAAAATGCTCACAGCCACTATAAAAGTCTTATTTTTCATCTAAGGAAGGTCCATTTATATGGAATTCTTGGCAACGTTTCACCCCGGGATGAACAAATTTCACCCTGGGATGATGTTAACACTAAGAGGTAAATAAACAGACACCAGGATGAAACTCGTCCTGGGATGAGTTCACTCATGTAAACAGACCCTTAGTTCAAGTAACACCATACATCTGCAAGCAAAGTGAAAAATGGTGATGAAGTAACCAGCATGATTGGCCAGGGCCATTTTTGCTGACCAGTCAAATCAGGAACCAAGACAAAATATTTGGCCTGAAGTTTAAGTTGATGGGCAACCAATGCATCACCAGGGAACTTATTATAAGCAACAGCAATGGCAAGAGCAACAAGAACACCACAAAAATAAAAATAAAAAATATAAAAAAAACAATCATGCATTTTACATTTTGGTACACTTCTTTGCCATCCTCTTGTGATGGACTGCCACTAAACCCTGTGAAATTCAAGACTTAAACATTGTTAGGAGATTAATCTTTTGCTGTTGCTGCTCCTCAATTATGGAACTCATTGCCCTATGCGATTAGGAGTAGCCCCTCAGTAGCATCTTTTAAAAAGACAGTCAAGACATTTTTATTCCAGAAAGCTTTTTTGTAATTTTAAGTGCTCTTTGATCTTGTTTGTAGTAGGTTTTATGCAGTTTTTTTTGTTTTTACAAATTAAGTAGTCTACAGTAGGTAATTTTTATAATTTATTTTAACCCATTGACTACCGGCGGTTTTTACATTTTCGGAGTGATTTTCCCCCTATAAACGATGAATAGCAATTTGTGACTCTTTATTTGAACTACCAGGGAAAAGTGGTGCTGTCCTAAGCCACCGGAGGCTCAAGGTTTCTGAAAACGTCATTTGACGTAGCTATTTTTTATCTGTGAAGCGACAACAATGGCCCAAGTTCGGTTTGCTTGCGATTTCTGCTAAATTTACAGCCATTTTTCATCGTTAGCGGCTGCCTGATGAGCATCATTAACCCATTGGCACCCGTGCCGGCCAAAACCGGCCGTAAAAAACTCCCATGCTTCAAAACATTGCAACTTTCTCAATTGCTCGAATATTGCCTTAACTGCTAGTTGTGAGCACGAAATGGAATGCCCTTTAAATTTGGATGTCCAATAAATGCAAGAAACGTAGCGATTTTTACCAAATATGGCCTTTTGAGTTTGGACAAGAACGAAACTGACCGTTTTTAACGTCAAAGAGAAACGACAAAAATGCCCCTTTTTGCCTTCATGTTTTTTAAGGAAATCATCGCCGAAAAACCAAACTTCAACCATCATAACAAAATTCAGTCCTTTTTCTAGCTTAGAAATGACTTTTTTTTGTTCATATTCTTCTCCCGAGCGTAGATACAGCCTTTTGTTCCAATGCATTCGGGCCTTTCCGCCATTTTCAACATCTAGACCACATTGCATGCTGGGAAATGACGAGAATTTTTGACAGCACCCATTCCTTCTCCCAATTCTTTCACATATAAACTAAGTCGAAAGCCACTCCGACCTACTGCCAAAAATTCCTGCTTGTGGTCATCTTCAATACTCAGAAATTTCAAAATATGTGGCGGTGGGTCGAGAAATTCATCAACAGTCGAGTCCCAAAGGTACTAAGTGTTCGACCGGCCAAATTCCCAGTTCGTCGAGTAACAAGCCAGATTCAACAACAAAGTACATCACCTTGCTCGATTCTTTGACAAAGTGGACTCTTAGCTACCATCACACTTAATGATGCTCATCAGGCAGCCGCTAAAGATGAAAAATGGCTGTAAATTTAGCAGAAATCGCAAGCAAACCGAACTTGGGCCATTGTTGTCACTTCACGGATAAAAAATAGCTACGTCAAAATGACGTTTTCAGAAACCTTGAGCCTCCAGTGGCTTAGGACAGCACCACTTTTCCCTGGTAGTTCAAATAAAGAGTCACGAATTGCTATTCATCATTTATAGGTGGAAAATCACTCCGAAAATGTAAAAACAGCCGGTAGTCAATGGGTTAAGCGTGACGGTAGCTAAGAGTCCACTTTCTCAAAGAATCGAGCAAGGTGATGTACTTTGTTGTTGAATTTGGCTTGTTACTCGATGAACTGGGAATTTGGCCGGTCGAACACTTAGTACCTTTGGGACTCGACTATTGATGAATTTCTTGACCTACCGCCACATATTTTGGAATTTCTGTGTACTGAAGATGACCACGAGCAGGAAATTTTGGCGGTAGGTCGGAGTGGCTGTAGACTTAGTTTATATGTGAAAGAATTGGGGGAAGGAACGGGCGCTGTCAAAAATTCTCGTTAGTTCCCAGCATGCAATGCGCTCAAGATGTTGAAAATGTCAGGAAGGCCCGAATGCACTGGAACAAAAGGCTGTATCTACGCTCGGGAGAAGAATATGAACAAAAAAAGTCATTTCTAAGCTAGAAAAAGGACTGAATTTTGTTATGATGGTTGAAGTTTGGTTTTTCGACGATGATTTCCTTAAAAAACATGAAGGCAAAAAGGGGCATTTTTGTTGTTTCTCTTTGACGTTAAAAACGGTCAGTTTTGTTCTTGTCCAAACTCAAAAGGCCATATTTGGTAAAAATCGCTACGTTTCTTTCATTTATTGGATATCCAAATTTAAAGGGCATTCCATTTCGTGCTCACAACTAACAGTTAAGGCAATATTCGTGCGATTGAGAAAGTTGCAATGTTTTGAAGCATGGGAGTTTTTTACGGCCGGTTTTGGCCGGCACGGGTGCCAATGGGTTAAATGCTGATGAAAATAGCAATATTGATATCAGTGCCATAATAAGTTTTATTATTATTATTATTATTATTATTATTATTATTATTATTATTATTATTATTATTATTATTATTATTATTATTATGTGTCCCAAATCACAGCAATGTCATGCTGGAGGTTCTGGCGCAAGCTGCAACAAGCAGCCTTAGCAATACAAAACTTGTCTCGGGATCTGGGCTGAGCCCAACAGCACGGCCTTCTGCATTGTATGGGTGGGCTTGAAGCCCGACATGGATATCCTCTAGGTATTTTTCTAGTCTGTCTGTATAGGTCCCCAATTTATTGATGCTCCTAAAACAATTGGTGTAGTGGTAACCTTTTTCAGCTTCCAGAGGGTTTTGATTTCAAAGGCTACATCACGATATTTGTTGATCTTTTCCTCCTCTTTCAGTCTGATTCTGCAGTCACTGGGGCATGCTACATCAATGATATGGCATATCCTGCTGGTCTTCTCGACAACCACAATGTCTGGTTTATTGTGTGGTAATTTCTTATCTGTCTGGATGGTAAAATCCCACAATATCTTGACGTCTGAGCTTTCCACCACCGGTTCTGGGACGTGCTCATACCACTTATTACCACATTCAACTCCGTAATGCTTGCACAGGTCCCAATGGATCCCTTTGGCCACGTTATCATGTCGGCGCTTATACTCTGTCTGAGCTAATTTCGGGCACTCACTAAGCAAATGATTTACGGTCTCATCGTTTTTCCTGCATAGTCTACAGCTAGGGTCGTTCTTAGTTTTATCTATCTTTGTCTTGATAGCATTTGTTCTAAGTGACTGGCTCTGCGCAGCCATAATTAGTCCCTCGGTGCTTTTCTTCAGGTGACACTTCTCAAGCCATTCCCAGCTCTTTTCACTTGCTACTCCTTCCATATCTCTTAAGAATTGCCCGTGTAACTGTTTCTCTTTCACCTCATGCATCCTTTCCTCGGCTTTTCTCTTCCTGAACTCTTTGCTTGTTTCCTGGGGGCTGTGGAGGTTTCCCCTTGCTGCTATGAGCAGCACCTCATTGCTATGAGCAATGTAACTAGAGAGACCAATTACAGCTTGCTCCACACAGTGCTCTATCGAGATTAGGCCTCGTCCACCTTTCTTTCTGGGAAGATAGATTCTTGCTACACTGTCTCTGGAGTATAGCGCCCCATACATGGTAAGGTACTTCCTGGTTTTTCTGTCTAGTACTCTTAGCTCATCTCTGGTCCAGTTAACAAATCTCGCAGAAAAATGTAGCACAGACATAGCCCATGTATTTATACCACAGATCACATTTCCTCCATCAATCTTGGACCGCACCAGTTTCCTTACGTGCCGGAAGTATTCTTTGGTTAATTTTGACTTCATATCTTTACACTGTACCTCATCCAATTCCAGTACACCAAGATACTTGTAGCTGTCTCCCTTTTCTAGGTTCTTGATCTCTCTGTCATCTGGCAACTTGATTCCTTCTGTGGCTACCACCTTGCCCTTTCTGATTGCAAGCTTGGCACATTTGGTAACACCAAAGTCCATCCCTATATCTGCGCTGAAGATACGCACGGTATGAACCAAGGATTCTAGCCCTTTCTCTGACCTTGCATATAACTTCAGGTCATCCATTTAGAGAAGGTGGTTCATGTTCACACCATTCAGATTGTATCTGTACTTGGTCTTCTGTAGTATCCTAGTCAGCGGGATCAGGGCGACAACAAATAGCAAAGGGGATAGAGCATCTCCCTGAAAGATGCCTCTGTTGATATTTATTTCCCCAATTTGTGTTGATCCAAAGTACAGGTTGGTCTTCCAAGCTTCCATACAGTTAGAGAGCAGTCTCTTTATTATTATTATTATTATTATTATTATTATTATTATTATTATTATTGTTTCTTTTATCACAGTCTTTGCTGGTGTTCTTTTTGTGCATCAGCCATCACCTAGAGCGTCAGTCACTCAAGTCAATAATTCTGTCATACACTGAGCACCTTTCTGAGGATTTGCGCAGATCCCAGCATGCAGATCTTTTGAATCTCTGTCATAGAAGCTCTCTCTGATACTTTCTTGATGTTTTCTACCATACCCTTCTTCACTGTACCAAGTGCACCAACAACCACAGGGATCACTACAGTTTTCATATGCCACATTTTCTGTATTTCTAGTTCTAGGTCTCTGTACTTGCTTTATTTTCAGTTTCCTTCAGTGCGATTATTATTGTTATTATTATTATTATTATTATTATTATTATTATTATTATTAACGTTAAAGGTGATTTCCAGTCCGTACTGCGCAGTCTCAAGAGTTTGTTTACGTTTTTTGTTTTGATTCATGTAAGACGTCACAAAATGTAATGTTTTGCAATCACTTACATGAAGTAAATTCAAAGTTCATGTCAACCGCCATTGTTGATGCAAAGCTTTTATGCTTCAATCTTTCCGATATCACCAGAGAAAACAACTTCGTAGCTGTAAAAATCAAAGAAACAGTTGGGAAAAGAATTTAAAATGCCTCAACTATAAGGTAAGTGGTTCGTAACGAATAACATCGATTCGAATTCCAATGTGTGAGCCTCACAAACATTGGGATGCTGAGACTGCGCAGTACGGACTGGAAATCACCTTTAAGTGCATGAATTCATTCAAGTCTTTTTTAAACTATTCGCAATCTTGTATGACCAATTTACATATTAAGAGTTTGATCGATGACTATTATTTAAAATTGCTTTGCTAGCATAGGGCAAAAACTGCACTCCTTGTCTACACATGCCCCAAAGATTCCAATCTCTGGATTTCTGTTGTGGCATGAATCTTGGTGAAGGTTGGTAAACATCAGTCTGTGTATGAAACTTTCACCACAAGCTGACCACAAGATAGCCTCCTTCGCAGACGTCTTTGGGTTCGTCACGCATTCCTTGCCCACGAACGTCTGCTGAACTGAACTGCCACTTCCGTTCATCGGCGGTTAGCCTTTGTTTTGAAGAAACCAATAACGAGCTGCGTAAGAATGGAAATCAACACCCGATTCACGTGCATCGTCTGTGAAAGTTATCAAGGGGTCGAAGTCCTACTTTCCATAAATTGGAAAACGAACTGTAATTGGCTAACCGCCGCGAACGGAAGTGGTAGTTCAGTTCAGCAGACGTTCGTGGGCAAGGAACGCGTGACGAGCCCAAAGACGTTTGCGAAGGAGGCTAACCACAAGAAACATTCTTGAAAAAACGTCTCATATTTTTTAACAAAAATTTTGTTCAATGTAGCTGCAGCTTTGAAAATAAAAAGGGTTTAAATAAGGGTTTGATACTGATTATAACAAAACCTGTATACTGAAAAACTGCATTATTTACAGCGATAATAATGTACTAGTGAAACTGACATAATTATTTCTTAGTAGGTCACAGATGGAGTTTATCCAGTTTCATAAAGGACTGAAATGAGATGATCCTGCATGATCCCATACATGCACTGTTTATTTTATTTTGTCGCTGTCATTCAAAGCTATCAAATTGTGTTTACTCTACAGATGGATCAGATCACTTACCATGATAGCCTTCCCACTCACAAACTACTAGATCAATATGGGAGTTCCTCAACATCACATTACTGCCACTCATTATAAACATTCCTTCAAGTTGTGACCAGGACATGTTAAATGTTCAAAACAAATTAACCCAGACTGAATGTAAGATTGAGAACTTTTGAGTTGAAGACAATAATTGAAGCTTCCACAATATCAACATCATTGTGTTCTTGGAATCCAGTACATTGTTTTTACTGTTATGACAGTATCTGCAAATGATCTTACAAGTGAATAGAAAAATAACAATTAACTGTATCTTTTGAAATCTGTTGTAAACAGAGATTTAGCAAGACGTAAGTGATTCCTGGTGTAATTTAATAATGTTTTGAAATAGGGTTCTTAAAATGTTTTAAATGTTTAAATCTTTTCCCTTTCAATCTCTGGTTGCTTCAGACCTCATGCCGAGAATGCTGAGATTACCTTGGAATCTAATTTTCTCACTGTTTCCAGTTGACTTCATAAGAATAATAGCAATTGTGGTATGAACTGACTCATTATTGTACTATTGTTGAAATCCAGTATTTTTATTCAAATTTAATCACCAGCCACTATCTGGGGCATTAAAAAATATTTTCCCATCAGAGGTAAATAAAAAATTTAAATTAAAAATTTGTTTACATTTCAGTCAGATTTAATAGTACATTAAATGAGATCAAATTTTTAAAGACATTCTTAATCTGCTAAACTAGTACTAACAAAAGTTACCTTATAACAAATACATTTTAAGGTAATAATTCAAAAATTAGAATAAAATTTCTTAGCATAACCAAAGATTTACATTACTAAAAAAAATTACTTAAGGTATCAATGCCGCTTTTGTGCTTACCTCAACTCTGAACTTAAAAAACATATTAGTTATACATTTTACCAACAAAAATATTTGCTTCAGGGATCGTGAACCTCTCTCGAAAAATTATTTTATGGCTGATAAGGCACAAAAATTGCATGACAAAAATTTTGACCACAATTTTGTTGTAGAGTAGAAGTTCCAATATCAATTCAAACCCTTTCCTTTGGTCGCAAGTTCATACACTATCACTGTAGCAGGTTAACCAAAAGAAAAGCATGGGAGAATGTTTTATCTATCAGCTGACTTGAACAAAGGTACGTTTAACAGGGAGAAGGCAAAGAAGATTAAATGTTTTACTCTCTGAATTCTTTCTGAAGTATGGCCTGCTAAGCAACGTCTGTGTGATCTGACATATCTAAACCCAATTTGTAAAACAAAAGGGATTTAAAAGCAGAGAGCGAGGCGATGAAATTCTCGTTTTACGGTATAACAAAATGGCCGCCAGGACAGCCAGTTGTTGACATTCGAGATCATTTGGGTTTGCTTCTTTTGTAAAAGACATTTTTTTATTGGTTTCCAAGGTGCGGCACACCTCTAGGTCCTGACAGCCACTCAAGTTAAGTTTATCACAACCATCGTTTCGCGCAACACAGAGGAAACTCAAAACTCTGGCAAGACGGTGAACTGGCTGCCGCGCCACAGCTGTTTTTCAATCTACCCCATCCTTTACGTAATATCGAAACTTTCATTTTATTATTCAAACCTAAAGTGATAGCAGGTAAAATCTGAGAACAAAGGAACCACAGGCAAGGAACCGATTTGTTCAATATGCCGATTGTAAACGAACGTAAATAGCGGGGAGATCGCGAAACCTGTGAAAGTTTTAAGGTGGTAAGCATTGCAAGTTTTCGAAGTGAAGTGTTTCCTCACTTCAGATGGCTGGAGCTGGGCTAAACCCTAGCATATCTGTCGAATGTCTTAAGGTAAAATCAACAGAATTCTTCAATTCCTACACTTTTTCCTAAACTCTGCCATAAAACGAAAATTACAGCTACAGTAATGGGCCAGAACGAGCAAGCCCAGCGATCAACCTAAATCACGCGGGCTTGTCACGATTCTTATCGGTGTTCTTAACGATTTTTACAAAAAAGTCTTACCTTGACGTACAGAAGGTCTCGCAGATTCGTCTATTTCGGCCATGCTTCTTTAACAAAGCCCAAACTGGCGGAAAATTTGGATCAAATTTAGACCATTTCGATCAATATCAATCAGTTTACTTCGGAGCCGTTTCCTGTTGTTATCCGGGACTTCAGGTAGTTGTGCAAATAAAGGATCTTGATTGGTCTAGAAAACAATGCCCTATTCACTCAGGATCGAGCGTCGGCACTTGGCAAACGGCGGAAATGCAAACACGATAAATTTTACAAAATAAACAGCGGAGAGGAGGATAAATCCTTCCATTGCATCTTTTAATTACCACAATAAACGTGCTAAATGATAATAATTTCCAGGTACTAGCGTTAATTGAGCTATCGACATCATTTTCCGGTGCCCTGACTGAAGTCACCGTTATGCCTTGGGTGAACTAGGTAAGAGATAAAAATCACGCGATTTGTTTCTCCAAGCAAGAGAAAGAATTCGTTGTCACAACAAAATAGCTTCGTTTTTGTTCAATTCAGAAGATGGCAGGAATTTGCGGGGAAGGAAGGTCCTGTTTGAAAGAGTAACCGGAAATGACGGAAGAAAAGCAAACCTTTGCTATTTCATTTACCTTAAAAAATATAAGCTTATAAACATCGTTTCATAATATTATTAATTCTCAGGAACAAAGTATCAACTCGTTATGGGCTCCACCACTAAGAAATCTATTAAGGGACCGATCTCTTAAGGAGCGATGATCATGAGTACAATTTTATTTTGCGCAAAATTCCACCGGAAGTGGGGGACTCAAGGGAGGAGCAGTGAAGTATGGCTACTTATAAAAATACGCAATCACACCGTTGCACCCACTTCAGACACCCACATAACTGAAGTTTACTTGTTTAGTTCTTTTTATGCAAATGCAAAGAAATAAAATAACAATTTCAGCTGTTTGCTTGAGATTTACAGCTTTTTACAAAAACAGCGGTGGCATTTTGTAACTTGAGCTGCATTTTTTTTGCAAACCGAACAGGTTGCGACGTCGGACGGCTGTGAGGTCGGTAATTCAGGCGTAACCAGAAACTGGTTTAGAAACAGAGGTTCTCCTCAAACCAGGAAGGACTTTAAAAAAGTTTAAATATCTTAGAACGAAATCAGTCAGATTTTTATTAAGCTGGGATATATTTGATTTGTCTTGCCAGGCCTGAAGCATGTTTAGATAGCCAAGCAAAAACGCACGTTTTGGCTGCCGTGCATTCCATTCACTGACTTCACAGAGAGCTTCACAAAAAGCAGCTGAGAATTGGCGGTGGAAACATTAACGAATAAAGTGGGTGTCTGTATATAACCATTGTCTGGCCGTAACAAAGCTAGAATAACGAGACCAAAGGAAGTGATTTGGAAACCTTTGCGTTCTGGTAGAGAAAAAGTAGCCACAAGAACGGGATAAATATATTCAAGGAGCTCGGTCACGATGTTTTGGGTCATTGTTAGAGACATAAAAAAAACGCGGCATTTAAATAGTAAGAAACAGTGAAATAACAGTTTGAAGAGATAAGCACCGGAGAGACAAGAATCAAATCAATTTATTTAAGCTCAATAGCGTGGGGAGGGGTTCAGTGCCCAATCTCCCGAGCCGGGGGCTCATGTATGATCGAATTGGAATTTAGAAGTGTTGGTTTTTGAGGAGAGGGGAAAACCGGAGTACCCGGAGAAAAACCTCTCGGAGCAGAGAAGAGAACCAATGGCGAAAATGGGCGATGAGGATATCCATTTTTTGTACACTTAAATGTTATATCGCCGTTTTAAAGCAAAATTTGAAATCTGGTAATTATTACCTACAATTTAGCGTCAGTTTGTTGTAAGAGTGGAGGTTCCCTTTAACACATGTCAGCGCGCGTGCCTGATATATGACATGGGTATGACATTCCGATACGAATTGAGTGCGCAGTAAGGATGCGCAAACAACGACTGGCAGTCGCGGCTCCTTTGGGAAGCAGGAGAAGGGCAATCGAGGGCGAGGGAATAGAGAAGAGCACGTGGAAAACTGAAAGCTTTGCATATTTTGCCGTTCCCCTTGATCGATCTTTCTAGCGCCTCGTTAGCTTGCATTTTGAGATGATACCGATGTTGGTAGGCTTGAGTACTAGCCGCTGTTTCGGGAAATGAGCCCGTACTCATCCCTCGAAAAGAGGAGGATACTCCGGACCCGAGTGAGCGGCGGAAATTGCAACCAAGCTATCAGAAATCTTGTTTGCGACTCGAATAACAGCTTGTCTTTTGCCGAATTTGAACTTTTCGGGAAAAAAGCAATGTGTTGGAAATTTTCTTTCGTTGATTGGTCTTGATTGTTTCCTGCGGCTTCTTTTTTTTTTTTTTTTTAATCTTTAGCAAACTGTGGCAAGTAGGCCTAGTTTTCCGTCAATTTCAGACCAAAAATTCGGGTTTTTGGACATTTGATTAATCAGTCTCACATCCTCAAAGCTGACAACAATTTGCGACGATCTAGGCAGATTAGGGGCCGGCTAGTATACTAAATCAGCGATTCCCTTCTGACTAAACTTGAGACTTGGAAAACTCCACTGATTTCTAAAAGACCAGCTATAGTGTTTCGAGTATTTATTTATGAAAACTGTTGATAAATGTTATGATGTGAATAGCGCGAAATAACAACTCTTTACGAGTTTCAAAGAAAACGCTATCGTTCAAAATTATATTAAAATTTATATTATTAAGAAATATGTGTGTTAATAATTTAAAATAAACAAGTTAGTACTATGACATTTTCAGCCCTTATTTTGTTTGCATTTTCAGTGAGCGTAATGTTATATACATCCAATCTATCCTTGTTATCTGAAAGAGTTTTAAATATGCATTATCATAATGTACCATAAAAAGGAGTTTTATAGCTTACTTTTGTGTCAGAACTGATAAAAAAACGTTGAACACTTTGAAATTGCCTTATTGCCTGAACATTAATAAATGGCATTGAAGGTATCTTGTTCTCCAGTGAGTACTATCTTGCGAAATATGGTTTTAACTGGTCATTCTTTATATATAATATATATTTTTTACGTGATTTACTTGCTAGTAATGAATCAAGGATAATTAACTTTGAATGAATTTTCGGTTGTTTTTAGGAACTTTTCGGTGAACTTTTATTTCGTTGAAACGAAAACAGAAACTACTTAAAAGCGAATAATTTGGCTCGAACGCGCTGGTACCGTAAGTCCCGACGAAATTAATCAATGATAATCAATAATCAATAAAATCAATAATAATCAATAATAATCAATAACAATTAATTGATTGGTATTGGAAATCAATAAAAATCAATGTCTAAAAGTTGACTGAGTATCGATTTTTATTGATTATCATTGATTAATATTGATTTTTATTGATTATGAAATTTGTTATTTATTTTCAATAAAACGCACCATATGAATTAACAAACCCTTCACTAAACTTTATTTGCTATGCTTTATGTTATTACAAATCGAATGTTTGAAATTTGCAGCATTTCCACAACTGTTTACAAGCTTACTAATTACTAAAACCGTGGTTTTATTGTCTATAAACAAGAACATGTTATTAACTGGTAATTTCTACTTTCTTCAGTCCCCAGGTCAAGGTGGCACACAGCTACTTTCAACGAGCACTTGTTGATTAGTTAATCTCTACGCCCGTGATTTATGATCAGTTATTGATTATCTATAAAAATCAATAATAATCAATAACAATTAAGACGATTTGGTGAGTGAGTATCGATTTTTATTGATTGGTTGAACCAATCAATAATTATCAATGGATTATTATTGATTATTATTGATTATATTGATTGCAATAAATGATTGATTTTCATTGATTGATATCGCCGGGCGTAAGTGAACGATGTGTTGATCAAAACATTGTCGAATTGTATACCAGATCACACAGGATACGTGTTCAGACCTTCACTCTTTTGTGGTCGTGATGGCTCAGGTTTTAAAAATCTCAATGTAAAAGTCGTCTTGTCGTCTTCTATACGATAGTGCATTAGCTTATATGCCGAAACTTTTCGATATTAGTAAGGACGGTGCCTCCTATTGCTAGTGCGCATACGTTCTGCGCACGACGCAACCCTCTTGTCTCGCGCGGTTACTCGCGCGATTTCCTCAGAAGATTGTTTGTTTTGATGTTTACCGTATTTTTTGTAAGCTCTTGATTTAGCGGATAGCTTTACAGGATTGGCAACAGGCTGCCTGCACCAAAAACCTGTAAACGAAAGCGTTATTGTGGTGTGTTTTATGAAATTACGCTGACTCACGGAAAAGCAAGTGAAGTGAAGTGGCAAATATAAATATAAGCTCAGATTCAAAACATATCGCTGTATAAAGTGATTCAAGGAAATCGCTTAAAAAAAATTATGTGCTACACGTAACGGTTTAATACACAACAAATCCGTTTATTGCCGTTTCAACAATAATAAAAAGAAAGATGTTTTCATCGAACGTGTAACATAACACGCGATGTCTGACATCTGTTACCCTCGTAACTGATGAAAAGCTTGAACTTAATTTGCCGAAGAACGGACTGGGAAAATCAGAAACAAGGAATCACGAATACTGGCTCTCAAACTGCGTAGTTTTTATGGGGGGCATTTCAAAGCTCCTTCCAGACAAATACTACAACCACAAGAAACACTGAACTGCGAAAGTAATTGACAAAACTACAAAAGGTCTATTTTCACTTCGCCAGAGCCCAAACGTCCAAGTTATACTGGAAAAAACTTTGAAATTTACGCAAAACGCACATCTCAAAACGTCTTCGAATTATTTCTGAGCATTCAAAGCCATCACGAAGAATCAAGAAAACTTTTTGTTCCAGCATATGTCGCGGATATCTCAGCATGCCCAAGGAAAATACATACAAATATTTAACTTACTAGGGAGGAGGTAGAGCAAAACTTGTCTCGAGCCCCTAAAACAGTGCCTTAAAAGTAGAAAATAACCAATATAGCTCTAAAAAACGCGTGGTGACCCCCACTTTTTACCTCACAAAACGAAAGTGGTAAGCCTACTCAACACATGGTGATTTTTTCATAGTTCGCAAAACATATTTAGCCTGTTTTTTGCTCAACTAGAAGAGAGCAGTCAGAGCCAAAAATGGCTCCAGTGCAATGATTTTGTAATAAATACCACATAAAAAGTAGTTTTTATATCACCAGTTGTTATGTGTTTCAAACCTTGTGGTTTTTTGCTGCTTTGGTGTATGTAAACGGGAATTCTAAGGCAATGTTCAGAGAAATATTACTTCTTTTCTTCAGTTTTGAAAAAAATCCTAAGTGAAATCTTTGGACTTAATTATCTCTGAAAAATGCGTGGTTATCCCCAATTTTCTTTTCAATTTTCAATGGCCCTTACCAACATCTACTTTTTTTCATATAGTGATTATCCGTGAAAAAATATCTTCGTATTAGGAGGCACCGTCCTTAGTAATATAGGGCCTGAGGAGCCGCACATTTAGTCTTGAGTCAGTGTTTAAAGTGTCTAAACAGTCGAAGTGTAGTCTGCGACTCCTTGTTCTTCGTCCAAAGGAATCATGTCTTTATTTTCTGTAGTTTCTTTTGCAACAAAATCTGGAAGAGGCTTCCCTAGGGTCTCGGGTAACATAATGTCGATGAGCCCATGCAGCCGTAAATGACGTGGCACCGAAAACAATTGGAGGGACCACTAATGGCGTACTGTCCTGAAAAGAGTACAAAAACAAGAGTTTAAATGAAGGAGGAGTCGGTCAAGCAGCAGGGACAGGATCCCATGGCAGGAAGGATTTAAACTTTTTTCTTCGGCTTTTTCAAACCCTTTTTTTGCCTTAGTCCTCCCTTCACGCGGGGACAGACAAGCGAGACGAAAGAACACTCAGCATCACGCGCGCGCGAAAAGTTGGTCACTCCCGCGACGCCTTCCATCATAGTAAGAACCTTTCGCGCGCAAATCCTTTTTACTCGACTTTACCACAGTACGAATGCAACTCTCAACCCCGCCCCCCCCCCCCCTCCCCCTTTGCAATCAATTTGTGAAACCTCGCGGCATAAAAATATAATTTGCAAAACTTATCCAGGACTGAAAATTCCCAGTTTATTCGTAAAAAAAACCACAACAACAACAACAACAACCAACCAAACAAACCAAAACAAACATTGGGTCTTGAATCAGGTAACAGATTCTTAGCTCACAAAACAATAATCAAGGCTGGATTGAACGAGAGATAGTTAAATGCAAAAAAAGTTCAATGTCTTCTTGTCCGAAGTAAGGCCCGATTCAGACGCCGATCTTTTAATGAGCCGAACTTAATTCGAATTTGGATCGACCAAAATGAAAAAAATTACGCCTGTTGATTCAGACGACGAACTTAATTTGCCGCTCCAGAGGTGTTCCTAATACAGTTCCAGTTCCAGTTCCAGTTCTGAGTAAAACTGCTTAAATATATACAATATAATAATTTATGCATTATGTTCGGCACATGAAAAGTTCGGCATCTGAATCAAAGCCGTTCCAGAGTCGCACTTTCCAGGCGAAAAGAACGGCGGAGCCGTGCCAAATTAAAATAGCCGTTCCTTATTGATTCAGACGCCGAACTTTTCATGTACTTAATTGAATGCATTAGGTTCAGCTCATGAAAATTACGGCGCCGGAATCGGTCCTAACTTTGTTTTAATTTTTTCCAAGAAAACTTTCTTACCACTATATATGGGGCAGCCATTCCTCCGATTCGAGCAAACAGTGACGAAAAGCCCACTCCTATGGTCCTGTTAAAGGAACAAATAGATTTAAGGTGGGGGAAACATAACTATCAAAAGGAAGAAATTGATAGGTTTCAGCTTTTGAGGAAAACTTTAAAATTTGTTTCTTAGCTATAAATTTCTGCCCCTTTAACCTTATAACCGTAGGGTACAGTTCAGCAGTGTGGATATAGATCTGATAATAAGCGGCAGAGATCGTAAACTTGCCGATCAAGGCCAGTGCCATGACCGCAGCAGTATAATCCTCTTGCTTTCCTGGAAAACAAGTTGATTTCGTTATACACAACAGTATCTTTTCCTGGTCAGATCGAACATTGTTTGCAAGGCAAGTAGCCTCTCCCCAGTCTCCCTTCCATTTCCTCTGTTCGCCTCCCTATTTACGCAGGCTACAAGGCCGGCTCCATGCGACTTGTACAAACAGCGTACAAAACCAGACTTCAACTGAAAAACAAAGGCACGCCCTTACAACATCCCACCAGCGTGGAGATATAAAAGTGTGCTTGTGTAAAAGAGGCGTGATTGGGAAGCCGTGTTAACGAGGGCGGTAGATATGGTTAAACGACTGTATAAGTTTTAGCTTAACTGATAAATGAAGAATTATTAACGAAGTGGTCATTCAAATGGTGGTTAAAAAGCAGCTCCTATGTATTATGTTATCGGAGTTATTTGTCGTTTATTACCTGAAAGTTGAATAAAGAAAACGCAAATCAACGCGATTCCTCCGACAAAGTAATATGCCATCAAAGGAAGGCGGCGATTCACTCCGCAATGACAAATACATATGAATAAAACTAAAATAAACAAATAAGTCAGAAATGAAAACTAAAAAAATGCAAATAGGGAAAATAAAAGCCAAGAATATGAAGCTCCGTTGTACAACTTAGGGAGCAGGAAAATGGTAATACCGCACATATCACATGGTTTCATGGCGGTTTACAATGCTTCTCTAGGGTGAGATCGGACGTCAGCCTGTAAAGGCGCCTCTGGCAGCCGCTATCAGTCCATACATAATGCATAATGCATAATGCATAATAACTAATTTTGATTTCCACACTTGTGTTCTTTATTAGAAGCCGATAAATCACTGTGTAATAACGACATAACAACAAGTCAGGCATGGGCATTTAAATCAAGGCGAGGCGTTCCCACAATCCTCACTTCTCAATATGTCAAAGGAACCAGGTGACACGTGCAACACGCTTGAGACGTACCGATCTGAGACATGCGCACTAATTTGAAAAGTCGTGCGCGCATGAACTCAAACCCTCAAGTGTATGACCTTAGGTCCCATCAAGTGCCATGCTTAGTCGAAGCCATTGATTGCAAATTTAGTTGAATAATGCTCATCCTTACTTCTCTACAAGATAAGTAGCAAGCAGGTATGCAGGAATCTCCACCAATCCTGACGCGGCAAAATTCAAGTAAAAATCTCCCGCCAGATTTCCAGAGTTGAAGCTGAGCCTGTAATATACCATGCTGGTCACACATCTTGGAAATAATAAAAAAAGAAAATTTAATGCCATTTTACTGTCACGCCAGTAAAATATAGTTAATGGAACGTGACGCGCGTATCTTTAGGTCTTTCATGGCGGCACAGCTCACAATGAAACTATTGTGTAACCAAGCTCCAAAGGTCGCTAAATTCTGAGACTCATTGTATTTTAGGTTTTAACATTATAGCTTTGTTACCTTTAGTATTTTATAACGATTCACTGCATTGGCCTAAAATATTAAAGCACTATTCATGGTGATGTTATTTCACGTGTAATGCTAAGCCGTTCTGTAGTACAGCTCTTTCTACTGGCTATTTTCTAGACGTTAGTCTAGCTATATAAGCTCAAACGAACTGTTCAGAGTTCATTTTAGTGTTAGTACTTGTTGTAAACTATCGTAAATTTTTTCCCTCCCTCCCTCCCTTTGGAGACTGGGTTGGTCGTCTTATTGCAATTTATTAAACAAGGGTCAGTCCTACGTGTTTTGGTTAAGTCTGCGCAGCGACTTCCCCCAAGCTTGTTGACCTCGTTGCTTTGAATATCGCCTTTGCTAACCGATACTCTTGTCCGATCCAGCACGTACTGTTTTGCATTCAGCTCGTAGTGGGGAGATAAGTGAGGTTCGTTTGTCACGCAATAGCCGGAAGTCGCACAGGTTAACCTAACGCGAGGCAGTGCTCCCCCATTAACGCCAACTTGTGTTGTTCTTTGTCTTTGCTTAATATGGTGGGTTTTGTTAAAACAGTGACATTAATTATTTTTTAGCTGGTGATGCATTAAGAACCCTATGATGTTGTATTGACAGACGCAGGCGGTAAAATGGGATTTCAGGTATACTTGCTTATTTCAAAAAGGAAATTTTCTCCAATTCTCAACGACCCTTGGATAAATACACCAAAACGTTTCAAGTTTTGGCCTTTTTATTTGGTCCACTAAAGTGTTTATGAGCATAACAATCTTAAATAGAATTAAAAGACATTTATACTGATTTAGAGCCAGGCCTTTGAGCAGGTATGGTGGTTTGCAGATTTCAATGTCATTACAAACTCGAACTTGAAGAAAAATTTTTTTTGATTTAGTGATGTCCCTTTGAAGCCACCGTACATTACAGTACCAATTACAGTCGTAACATATATTTGTTTTCGAGCCGCTGTTTAACTGTTCAGAATGGAACAAAATGAATAATTTCTCCAGCATCCCTACTCAGTACAAATGAGAACATCTCTCATCCTTCATCCCGCTACTGAGCTACTCGTCTGCTATCCTATATTGCCAACTGCGTCCTGCCATATCAAACCTACTTTCACCTCGCTAAACCCGGTGTTCTATTCGCTCACACATATTTGCTTCCTTTAACCTACCAAGACCACGCCTCAATGAGAGTAATTCTTATCAAGTATTCAGGGTACTCATAACCATTAGTTTTTGCCATTCGACGCAAAATTTCTTCAGCCTCTTTGACCCTTCCTCTGGCGGACAGCCAACGCGGCGATTCGGGAACAAACCTGCGGAAAATAATCGCGACTTTGCACCCCTCTCAAGATGAAGTCTAATACGAAGCCAATCGAAGATTGAAAGCTCTTAGAAAACTACTTCAATAATTTCACCAAGACTTTTGCATGCATAGTATCGACTTAAGAGTTGATAACTGAATAAATGTCCCGGTCTCAGTGCTAACGAGGATCAATTCCTGTCCGAAAATTTGTCTGTAAGTGTTTTAGCTACATTTAACGTGAAAGGAAATTATTTTGGAAAAAGTGCGGATACATGCGTTGCTTCTTGGGGACAAATTCTAGTTTCTTCGCAAATGTTGCGCTCCCATGAAGCAGGGTGAATTTAAAGAAACGTTGTCTTTGTTTGCAAATGTTTACGTAATTAAGGAAGCCGTACACGTTAGGAAACAGCTGAGCAAAATGCCTCGCGAACAAAACTTGGGTGAGAAATTCGCCTCATGAGGTCATGAGATCAATATCAAACATGTTTGATATTGATCTCACGGTCTCGCGAGGCGAAAATCTCACGAAAACCTCGCCACACACGAGAGGAAACGGCTGAGCAAACTGCCTCGCGAGGCATTTTGCTCAACTGTTTCCTCACGTGTGCGGCGAGCTTAACACCATGAATGTAGCAAATATTGATAACAGATATCGTGAGTGCACCAGACACACTCACCAGTAGTATAGTATAAACGGCACATTTAGCAGAGTAATCACCAAACTAAATGCCTTCCATCCTCGAAAGAAGTATGCAATCAAAGCTTGCACAGCAATGCCAACCCCGTATGCTACCTGCGACAAACAGTTAGCCCAACGTCTCCACTGAGGAGATGAGAAGAAACCCAGCAATCAGGCAGCCTATAACGGGACAAACATGGGATATGCATGAAATTGAAGGGTTAGAGGGTTAAATAGAAACGTGCGTAATGAGTTGGGGAAGGGATGAAAGAAATTAAAAGACAATGTAAATGTTTCTTAAATTTAATTAATTTTAATTGTGTAGTTATTTGTAACTTTAGTAATTCAAATAATTGTTCCTGAAAGCCCGATTGGGGAGGTAACAATAAAGTATGAATATGAATGAACTTTCACGATGGTATTATATGACTATACCGGACAGAACTCGTTTTGTTTTTCCTGTCCTAGTTACATTTTGTAATCCCAGTGAAGAAAAAAAAGACAATAATCCTACTTAGGTAGGTGAAGAAAAAAAACTGAAGGATTCTGGTACCTGGTGTCGATAAACTTCCTCGTGAAAATGTGCCATTATGATCGATTATGCGTACCTGGAACCACGTCCATTATTTTGAGTGGAGGGAAAATGAGCCCACGTGACCTGGACTAGTACTCAAATCTGTTTACCGGCGTTTACAGTAAAATTATTTTAAACAAAACGTTTGGGGGGGGGGGGGGGAAGAGAGAATAAAGACCATTGATCCACTTGCCCTAGCCCTGGATTAAATGTGTGTCAGGAAAATAAGGTTTAAATGCTCATAAATGTGATCTTTTAAGCCTGGTTTCCACGAGCGACGCAAGCACAAGCGCAAGCATAAGAAGCTTATGCCAAGTGAAAACGACACTACGCAAGCATAAGCGCAAGCACAAGGAAAAGGAAAACTTTTGTTCTTTGCGCTTGTGCTTGCGCTTATGTTTATGCTTGCGTTAAGCCCGTTTTCACGGTGAAATAAGCGCTCTTGTGCTTGCGCTTATGCTTACGCTTGTGCTTCAGTCGTCGCTAGTGAAAACCAGGCCTTAGATTGGTTGAAATTTCGCGCGGAACCTAACACTGATGACGTAATCCAATACATGACTTATGATGGCTGATAAAGTTTTAGCTGCATAGGTAAACGAAAAAACGAAAGAAAACGAGCGTTTATGATAAAGTTTTGACATCTCATGTCTTACAAGTACTTTTCGTGACTATTACAATAGGCTTGTTAATCCTATGAACTTTGAAACGACCTTTCTCCTCCTAAAACATATGGCAAACAAGGCGCGATCATTCCAAAAGTGAACATTGATCTGATATTTAGCGTATGGGTCACCTGACCTATCACGCAGGGCCCGGTTGTTCGAAAGCCGATTAACTTAATCCAGGATTAGCGTTAACTTTGGTTGCAGTTATTAACTTTTGGATGAAAGTTTCTTTTGCTGCTTTTTGTTTTTCAGGATTGATGTCCTCTAATCTAAAATCAGTCTGCAGAATACCAGCGTTGTACAACGTTTGTGGATAGAGAAATAAACTCCTTGGTTAATTTTTAATCTTGGATTAGGGTTAGCCTGTTCTAGGCGTTCAGACAGTAAACGGAGGGCGATAGGTTAAGTTCTAAATTATTATCTAAATTATTATTTAATAGCGGGCCGAAAACAGCGCTGCAGCGAAAAATGGAAGGCGTTCCCAAGCCCTCCTCCATTTTTCACCGCTTTATTTTCGCCTTGCTCGGCCGGTACTATCGCGCTCCGTTTACTATCTGGGCTGAGTTGCTCGAAGCATGGTTAGCGTTAACCATTGCTTACGATGTACTAAAAACTATAGGTTGTCATGCATGGTATTTAACCCTGGTTAGCGTTAACCCCCGGCATGCTTCGAGCAACTTAACCCTGAACGCCTGAAACAGTCTAGATTAGGGTTAATCGGCTTTCGAACAACCGGGCCCAGAGCGTTAAACACAACAATAGGACCTTCCTACCTGTCCAATTTTGTTTTCGATTTATTCCTGTAGTCATAAGTATGAGAAAAAAATATTTTACGTGACAGAAGTCTCTGACCTACCCGACCCAGGCCTAAACTGACTGAGGTCGGCTAAAGCCCACAAGCTCCTTGACAGTGTAATAAATTAGAAGGATTTCCATCATACCTCCGCTGCAAATTCCCAGTGGTACCCTCAAGACGACGTACATGACGAAGTTTACGGAAAAGCTCTCAATGAGGGAGGCGATGAACTGAACCAGCATGGTGATGAGTAAGGTCATGCGCCGTCCGTATCTGTCCGAAACCCACCCAAAGAAGTACGCACCAAGCAACTTGCCCGCGTAGAATATTGTCTTTGTAAGTGGAACATATTTCTTCGCATCGTCGCACAGAATGTCCCACTAAGAGAGAAAACCAATTATTTTAGTCCATCAGTTCTTTCTTGAAAAGAAAAATTTTGTCACCTATTTTAAGAAAACGTGCTTTTTTACTGATTGATGTACAGTCGAACCTCGATTATCCGGACTTGCTTAGCTGGCCCCAGTTTTCCATGAATATTAATTATCCATATTTAAGATCAGCAGCAAAACTTTTTCTCTTCAAATTAAGTAACGAAACTCCGGTTCAAACTGAATTTGTTTCGCTTCAAAACACAAATCTGTACACGTTTTGAGTTCATGCATGCCATACTACGGCAATGTATTTCACTGAGCTCTGATTTGCTCAAGTGTTCTTTGTTTCTAAGTGAAATTTCACGCTCCAATAGTTCAGTCATTCATTTTTAGTTTTAGCTTATTAATATTTATATCTTCGATTATCCGGACTCTCGATTATCCGGACTGTTCAGCTCAGTCCCAACGAGTCCGGATAATCGAGGTTCTACTGTAACACCATTAGTTCATTTTTGTCCAACCTCGTTCCCAGGGTTTTTCCCTTGAAACAAAAATGGCTGGGAACGAGGTCGTCCCGTCCGCCATTTTTCTTTCTAGGGAAAAGCCCTGGGAACGAGTTTGATTTTTGTCAATAACAAGAGGCTACAATTAGCCTAAACCCGGGCTTGCAAAAAACAGTATTGTATCCCTAACTTAGTGATAAACAAAAGAATAGAGGGAAGTCTGTCTTTCTTACATCGGACGCATTGTGTTTAGCTTGTGTTGGAGTCTATTTCTTTAGACCCCTATCAACATATATTCCTCTAAAATACAGCTCAACCATTGAGCACAATAATTATAACACTTGTAAAAAATATATCTAAAAGAACAAGAAAAAGAGAAACAGAAAAAATAAAGCCCGTGGTATATACCACTAAAAGACATCGAACCCGGGTTAGCTGCGTCACAGGCAGGAACAATGACCTTTAGGCCACAGAGGTTTATCGTTATGCAAGATGATAAAAATAGTCAGGAGCCCATGAATAGGAGCCTCCATATGCACTGTCTCCTTGAG
>JAEMWC010000022.1:1522500-1550000 GCA_016490735.1 Pachyseris speciosa
AGAAAGGAACGTTTCTGGACAGTTTCAAGGGACGCTAGTACATTTGTAAAAACTAATCGCTTATCATTCAAAAATTAAAGTCCAGAAATTGAGATATTGTGGCAAAATAGTAAATAAACTACCTGTCAAAGTCTCAGGGGTGTGTGATATCCCATACTTGAGTTATTCAACAAAATGTACATCTCAATGGAGCGGATACGGGAACACGGCAGTCCATCTGGAGTTAAATTTTGGTCATGTTAAAAGCTTTCTTCTCGCTGTTGAACTTGCAAACATTCTTATAGACACTTATCTTAACATATTAGTTGTTCAGACTTCAAAGACACAAGGCCAAGAGAATCGACGTTTTCCGATACGTGACAACAGGCATCATTCTTGCTGTTGATATGAGATTTACACTCGACTCACTCGGCCGTGAAAGGTCAAACTCCCTTTGTCTGTAGTCTCTAATTTTTGGCGCTCCCCTCGCGTCGCGTCTCCTCGCAACTTCGTGCGCGCACGTGCCCCCACAATCCGTCGCCAAAATTAGAGACTACTCGCTGTCTACTGAAGCAGACACGGGGAAACACGGCAGTCCATCTGCCGTTAAGTTTACTCATGTTAAAAACTTTCTTCTCGCCGTTGAACTTCCAAACATTCGCATAGACACTTCTCTTAACTCTTTTCCATCCAACGTCACACATATGTGATGATAAATACTGCTTCCTTTTTATGGTTTATTTCTTGTTTAAAGTTTGTCAGAACGTTATAATAATTGTGTGAATAGGACCAACTGTGTTTTAGCAATCATTAAAGCTAAAAATAACGACTACAATACCAGAATTCCGCTGCATATCACCGATCGTTTAACAGCAAAGCCCAAAATGCTTGTTTTTTGGCCAGAGAATAACACCAAAATTTACACATTTTTGTGGCCAACTTTTTAATAAGAAAAACTGCCCAAATATCAAGATTCTACATTTACAGCAAACCTCAAGCTCTCTCCTTATTATCAGCTATGAAACGTTTCTCTCACATTTGGTGCCTGCCACGTTTCAGCCCGTTTCTGAGATCCAATCTTGTGTGTCTTAACTGGACTCGTTCACGGCCGAAAAGAATTCTGGGAACTGTAACCACGCCGCGAGCATAGAACTCTCCTTCAGTTCATTACATAGTTTTTCGATAAGTGCTGAGCCACTCGGTGCTACCAGCAAAATGTTGCATCGATGAGTATTTTTAGCGGTCAGAACTAGCCCACATTGCCTCGTTAGCTCCCCGAATCCACTTGCAGAAAGACAAGAGAGACAGGTTCCATATCGAGCCACCATCATCACAACAGAGCGTGTTTGGCATCTCCATCAACATAAAACCGCCTCTCACCTCTGGTTTCTTTCAAAGGCTTGCCTTTACCCACATTCTAGCTTAATGATGCCAGCATGGGGGCTTCTGCAGAGGAAAATGGCTCAGAAAAGCACTCTAAAACTGACAATTGCACCACAGTCAAGCGATTCCACTGACTCGACAAACAACAGCCACTCGGGTGCATCACGTGACTCTAAAGCCTGGGTCCCCAGTATTTCAAGACAGCAGATATTTTCATAATAACTCCATATATGAAGAAGTTAAGAGCCCCAGACCATTTATTGCCCAAAATCTGGTGAAATAAATAGCACCCACTTGGATCGAAAAGGGTTAACATATTGTTTGTTCAGACTTCAAAAGCCACAAGATGAATCGACATTTTCCCATACGTGACAACACGCATCACTGTTGTTAAAAATAGTTAGCGCTTGCGCAGAAACGCCGGAAGTGCCCTTTGTGGATGATACTCGACGACGAAAAAGAAGAACCGTCGGTAGTTTATGACCCGGGCGCCGCGCGAGACGCGCGCAGCCCGGGTAATAACCGGCCCCACCGCCCCATATACTTAGATTATGAGCTCGAGATTTCTATCGCGTGATAGCTGATGAGGGCGCAGCCCGAATCAGTTATCACGGATAGAAATCGAGAGCGAATAATCTGATTGTTTTGGTATAAATCTACTAGTCGTTCAATACTAACAAGTCAATTATCTCAGTCCTCCTCGTAGACACTTCGAAAACGAGAAGAAGCGGCCGCCATTTTGTTGACAATCGCTACTCACTATCTATCACAGAATAGATAGCGAGTAGCGTAGCCAATCAGAGAACGGCATTCGTGATAGAACGCTAGTAGATTTATACCAGGGGCGTAGCCAGGATTTTTCAAAGGGGGGGGGGGGGGGGTCACACTGTGTCAAACAGAGGGTACTCACCAGATTGCCACCTGAATATTGTAGGTTGTTTGCTCAAAAAAAGGCTTGAAAAGGTGGAGTCACGGGCACCCCAGGACCCCCTCGCTACGCCCTTGTTATACTAATTAACGATTAGATTATTCGCTCTCGATTTCTATCGCGTGATAGCTGATGAGGGCACAGCCCGAATCAGCTATCACGCATAGAAATCGAGAGCGAATAATCTAATTGTTTTAGCATAAATCTACTAGTCGTTCAAAACTAAACAAGTAAATTCTCTAAATCCTCCTCGTATACACTTCGAAAACGCGAAGAAGCCGCCGCCATTTTGTTGACAACCAGTACTCACTATCTATCACTGAATAGATAGCGAGTAGCGTAGCCAATCAGAGGACGGCATTCGTGATAGAACGCTGGCAGATTTATACTAATAATGAATAGAACCAATCACTGACCATACAGTGCCTTTGGCTACTACTGGCTTCTGAATGAATCAAAGTGGCCGGCTATGAGCCACTTATGAGCCACTGAACTCGGAAAATGAATTATAAACCACTCACGATTAGATGGTTAGATCACATTAATTCGTGAGGTATCCTTTGATTCCTTTGTTAGGAAACGTTAGTGAGAGCTCCAAAAGAGAAGCATGACCGGCTTGAGTTACTGGTGGTCTAAATACAAGTTTGTCTTTGAGGAGGGGGGCATTGGGGTCTACTAGAAACCTCAAAACCGCTCAAAAAGCATCCAAAACCGAAAAACCGAGGTGAATTTCGATTAAAACTGAAAACAGAATGCAAAAACATCAAAACCGAAAATTCACAGACCGGAATTTCCAAAACCTTAATTGACCTGATACATTTCTGGCAGGTGAAGGATACAGATATGTTAATTTCATTACGGTATTTGGGGATGCTATCTGTAAGTTAGGTGATATCTTCTACTCTCTGTCAGTTAAATTAGGGATTTTGCAATCACAAAAAGCTACCCTATCGCTCTGAAAACCTCCATCGAAAATCAAGAAGTTTGAGAACTTAGACGTGAATTCAGAGATTCGATTGAAATCTTGTAGCAATCAGTCACCTGTGACATGTCAGGTGACATGTTGTGACTGTAAAATGGTCCAACATGTGATTACACAGTTTGTTACTTTTTTGGTCGTCAGCTTGTAAGATAAAAGTACTATTATTAAACCTCACTATCCTTCCTATCGCAACCTTGCTCCGATGTAACTCACCCTGCTGGCCCGTGTGAATTGCTGCCATCGGTACTGATGTCGTCCGAAAAGAAACCAAAAACCAAATAGCAGCAAATAGAAAAAATCGCAAACCACGTCGGATACGAGATCCGAAAAACCGCTTGTAGTTTGGCCGAAAACCGAAAGCTAAATGCTAAGAATAAAAACAAAAACCGCAAACCGAAACCAGCTTATTAAACCGAAAAACCGCAAATTCCAACGTCCCCCTCTTTGAGCATAAAAGCTACAATGAGTCTATTTTTCCCTGGGAAATCAGAGCGGGGTATGGACTGGAAAGCAGTTGTCTTTTTAAGTTCGTTACACCCTACATGGATCAACGACTTGTACAGAAGCGATCGCCTGCCAAGTAACTTGGGAGACTGGCTCACAATGTGCACGGGGTGGGAGCGGGAGCAATTCATTTGCCCAGTCTTTTGTGGAAGCATACAAGGGAAGAGAAAGGGAGTCGATCGCGAATCTACCACCGTCTATAAGTGACCTTAGTATGAGCCGCTTATCGGTGTCTTCAGACTTAATGGTGCTTCATGGTGCGTGTGAGGCACCCGATTCGACGCAAGCGTAGCCTGACGGTAAGCTCTCTTCGAGCCACATTTCCCTTTCCGCTAGCTCCATCGCTGACCCCAGCAGAGAGCTTGTTTCCATAGAATTTTCGAATTCCCGTATGTAGCGTGATGTTTGTGAGCTAAGCATCCTCCGCACCCATCTCCCTCTTGGGGAGTGTTTACTCCTCTGAACACCCCGGCCTCCTCGGTTAAGGTTGGGGACTGAAGAAGTGCACAGTACTCATAGCCTTGAACCTACAGACCGAAGGGGGCCCAATATACAAAACCGATGAGACTATGAATGCGAATAAACAAATATCAGACTTACTTCTGTGACAATGGAGGTATAAGGCACATCATACTCCGCTTCTTTGCAAGTACCGTTTTGCCACGACGTACAAAATGCTTCTCCTTGCAACGCTCGATTTCCAGCGCAGAACACTTGACCTTCTTTCGGTTTAGCAGCAGCGAAAGCTGGGGCATACGTATACCACGCCTGAGGCACAGCAGCTAGAAATAGAAGCAACCACTGGATTTGCTGAAATCGTGACCTGAGCCTCCGATTTTGATTAACAAGAAGTCGAATTCTGTTTTTTTTTTGTAAATACGACTGAATGCATCGCTCTCCTCTGCAGACTTCGCCATTATTATTTTTGCCCCGCGTCGTTAAATTTAGAAGAAATATCGAGAGCTGTTCACTGCAGCGCTGAGTTTTCTTTGCGTGCTCTTGCTTCGGGCAGACAATAGAAGAGATTCAGTTGATTGTCAGGCCACTGTCAACTTATTTGACATGTTTCTAATACAAGACTATCAGTATCAAAGGGAAACGTTACTGTTTGATTTTAGCATAAAGGATTAATTAAAGAATGAAAGTATGGCCAAATTCTAAAAGCTGACGAGATTATAGTGGGCACGAATGAAAAATCAAATATTTTGAACCATCTGAGGTACGACGTTTTCCTCGGCGGGGTTTCAGCAAATCTTCGGTTATGATCGCTATTAGTCGGGAATTCCTCGGAACATAGTCGGACAAAGCACGCTTTGCTTTTGACAACTTCCAGTTCTGCTTTCTTTTCGATGGTCGCGATGCAGGCGGACGGATTAAAAGAACGAGAAAATCTATACAAACTTATGATAAGGTAAGCGACGTCTGTCGAAGTTTTATTGTGTATTTATTGAGAAACACCAAAGTATGGGAGCCATAAAACGTTTCGCCTAAAAACAAGATGGCGGTTCTTTGTTTAGAATTTATGATCTTTCAGTATCTTTGCGGGTTTTTTGTTCCTTTATCTTGAGCAAATGAAATTTAAGTGAGATTTGCGGCCAAAGTTTGTGCCGTGACAGTCTTGAAATTTAGGAAACAGATGTTGGACGGTATTATTCAGAGTATTATTGAACCGTTTGATGATATTCTAATGTTATATCGCTTCTGTTCCCCTTTGAGTTGCTCTGGTTAATCCCCCCAATGGTTTGCGTAAATTTATGCAACATTATTAACATGTGTTGTTCAGTTAGGCTTATGTCTCAGTGAACAAGAAGATCTATAAAAATAGAAGAGAAAAAGACAACTTACAGCAAAATAGAAACTTAATCTGTAGAAACAGTAACTGTTACATATTCCTCTCTAACCCAAGGGTTAATCCAACTGTGTGCCTTATTTCCATAGCCAGTTGAGATATGATGGATTTGAATCTATTGCATCCACGTTGGCAAAAGTTGTCAACATCATCAGTGCGTGTCCTCCAATGGCACGGCTACATCAAGTTGTTAATCTTGGGATTCAAGCTGAAGCTGAAGGTGTGGCATGCCCTGTGTATAAGCGGTCATTTATTTAACATTGTAATGATCTAGTATATTATCTTGTTTCAGATCTGTATTTGAGTAGAATTCTTAACCCATTGACTTGACACCTTTTGAAGCTCGTTGAGATGTTTTCTGGCCAGATTCTAGCCAAAAAGAACCAAAACTGCCCAAAACTTTGTTTGCTGGTGGAGTTCATTGCACCATTTGTTCCTGATGCTTAATATTAGCTTTCCAAGATTGGATATGTGCAGAAAGCAAAATTTCGAGATTTTTGGGTTTTTGGGTTGAAAAGTTTCACCACCCCCTCTCCTTCTACCTTTCGCTTTCTCTCCTCCCCTTTTCTTTTGCTTTTCTTGCCTCGCTTTCTTTTTGTCTGGCTGGGCATTTTCTGGGCTTCCTTTCAGTGGGAAAAGTTTCACTGCCCCCTCTCCTTCTACCTTTCGCTTTCTCTCCTCCCCTTTTCTTTTGCTTTTCTTGCCTCGCTTTCTTTTTGTCTGGCTGGGCATTTCCTGGGCTTCCTTTCGGTGGGAAAAGATTTGTGGAAAACTTTTAGGATCATAGGATTAGGTGGAAGTAAGTGCAGGTGGGTAGTGGAATAAGATTTTCATTCAAATTTTTGGCTCAACCTCACTTGGTTTTTTCGCGTTTTCTCCAGCCCACTGGATGGGCTCATGCTCATTTGGGTATGGTTTGAAAGATCTCTTTCCCCTACACATGCTACATGCAAAAGTTGTCCATGAGCATTAAAACTGATGATGTCACAAGTGGTACAAGGGACGTGGTTCTGCGTGGCTGGTTTTGGCCGGCATGGGTGCCAATGGGTTAATAAAAAATGCTAAAATTTGTGTTTTTTTTTTTTTCGTTTTTCCCACTCAATTTGGCATTTTATGGGCAAATTGGGTTGTTTTATGCTCAAAGGTGGATTTTTTTCAAAAAACTGTATCCTTTGCTTAACCCATTGACTACCGAGCATTTTGCCGAAAAACACCTTTTGAAGCTCGTTGAGCCATTTTCTGGCCAGATTCTAGCCAAAAAGAACCAAAACTCTGTTTGCTGGTGGAGTTCATCACGCCATTTGTTCCTGATGCTTAATATTAGCTTGCCAAGATCGAGCATGCACAGAAAGCAAAATTTCTCTCCTGGTTTGAAAGATCTCTTCCCCCTACACATGCTACATGTAAAAGTTGTCCATGAGCATTAAAACTGATGACGTCACAAGGGGTACAAGGGATGTGGTTCTGTGCGGCCGGTTTTGGCCAGCACGGGTGCCAATGGGTTAATAATAGCATTCAAACATACTTGCAGATAACCTCCATTTTGACATGTGAAATACATGTAGTTAAGCAGCAACACTGATAAAAACTTGTACGTCGTCACTACAAAAATATTTAGCATTGGCACAATCATGAGAATGGAGTAAAAAAAAAAGAACTCTGTTAGTACCATTGCTACACTGTTCAGATTCAACCATAACCATTTCTAATAAAGAAACATCTCCCAAGGTCAGGTTTTGCAAATCCTAGAATCCCTTTTAGTGGATGGCTTGTCCTGTTTGTAAGAAGTCGGCCAATGAACTTTGGGGGCTTCACAATTAAACAATTTACATGTGTCACACTTAAGCACGGATGTGTTAGAGTGTCCCCAATTAGTGGTTTCTGCGCTATGACACGGAAATAAAGGATATGTATGTATGTACATATACTTAAACTGCAGTTGTTTCGTCTGTGATATGTGTGGTACTTGAAGGGCCTACACTGTATGTTGAATTTTAGGCCATTTTTCGATTTTGCTTGGATTTGTCTGAATTTTTGCATGTGAACTTCAGTTTGATTGAAAAACATTGTCTGGCATTTTTTTCACCGATTTGTGTTGCGTTTTTGAAAAATAACATATTTATTTGCAAAAAAAAAGCATTTTTCTTTGTGTACATAAAAAATCAATGTTCCTTGAGAGTGGTTTGCAAATTACATTACATCTTCTTGGCTCAAGTTTTAGGCTATTTTCCTCTCACTTAGCATCGAAAATAGCTGTATAACTTAAACAGTAGTTGACTGGGACTTTTTCTTTTGCTTGCTAGGTGCCAGACCAGAGCAGCCAGTGATTCCCGGTCTCACTCCAACTGTTGACACAAATCGAGGAATTGATTTAGAGTATGAACCAGAAGGTAAGAGAGCTAAATGCTCTTAAGATTCTACTTGTGAAATTTCTTTGGAAAGCTCAGTTTTCATTTCTGTTTGAATATTAAGCCTTGTCACAATTATTGGCACATCATTGTGCTTTGGAGATGTTGTTTTCTGTTCTCCTATATCACACAGTGATTGGGTGAAGCAAAAATTAGTTATTGAGTTACTAGTTTTCCAAAGATTGAACAGAACTGATGTAAACTTCTCTGTCCAAGTCAAGGTGGCTATAAGGTGGAAAGCATCGGTGGACAAATTGCCAGATTTTTCTCTCAAATCTCATGGGAGAAGAAGTTTAGAGAGAAACTATAGAATGAAAATACATCCCATGAGAGAACTGAAGGTCAAGCAGATGAAATGGAATGTTTGTCAACTGGTGTACTGAATCAGTGCTTATTAATTTATTTTTAGATTTACACTGTACTTATGCACTTAAAAAACCCCTTGTTCTGGGCTTTCTCAACAAAGGAGTTATTAAATATAAGTGGATAAAGTTATTTTAAATGATGGGAGTGGGGAGTTAGTCAGAATTTATCTAAAATGTTTAAAAGATTTAACTGGAAAAACAAAGATACATTTCTTTTTCTGTTAGATTATGTTATGTCATAAGAGTTTGGCTTGAAAAATAAAGGTTTTAAAGTAAAGTTTTGAATATCACCAGTTTGTGCTTGTTAATAATTAACAAGCACAAACTGGTGATATTCAAAACTTTACTTTAAAACCTTTGTTTTTCAAGCCAAACTCTTATGACATAAAAAACCTTACCAAACTAATTTAAAAGATTTTGTATGGAACAATTATTGTTCCATACAAAATCTTTTAAATTAGTTTGGTAAGGTTTTAAAAACTCTTACATGAAACTAACTTAAGTTTTAAGTTGTAAATGATTGAGAATAAAAGATAATATAGTTTTCTTTTAAACTATAAAAAGTTAAAGATGAGCTATAAGTTGAATTAAAGTTGTAAAGCATCACTTGTACTTAACTCCATACTTAACTCTTGATAGTCTGAGTCTATGAACGTGTGGCCCTACAGCTGTACATTTGAATGAAGGCTGGTGACCAGCATTTTTTTGCATGAGGTTGTTTATTAAGCTGACAAAGGTGGTTCAAACATTTTGTCTGTTTATTCTCTCCATGATTCTAACATTTTCATTTTGCATAATTTTTGAATCCTACATGTAACATGTGATCATTCAATGAAATCCTTTATGTTATAGTTTTTTCAGAAGTCTAGAAGTAAATTTATTACCTTTCCAGGAATTTTGATGTAAGGCATAAAATGTGTTGGGAGTGAATTGTATTGAGATAATTAAAAAAGCCTGATTCAGCATGCAGTGACTCATTCCATTTCATTGCTTGCTTAGGGAATGACCTCTCTGGAGAATGGCAAACCTCCAGTGCCGATGAATCATTCATGAACAATCTTGAGCTTCAAAAAGTAGATCAAGGATCTGAGAGTGAGACTGATGACAAACAAGATGACTCACCCTCTGCAAATCTGGTCCTACAACACATCTTAAGAATCACTTCTGATAAGAAGCTTGGTGCTGACCTTCCCCGAGACCCACAACCAATACAAATGTCAAATCCTGAGACCCCAAATGGGGCCGCTGTGGATGCAGAAAGTATCTGTGAACAGGTTAAAATTGAGCTTGTCAAATACAATGTGTCCCAAGAGGTGTTTGCCAAAGCTGTCCTTGGAAAATCACAGGGATATCTCTCTGAAATGCTCAAACATGGAGAGACTTTCTTCCGTCCACAAGACCACACCCATTACAAAGGATGGCTGAATTTTGAGACCATGCGTCAGTTTCTTCTGAAGCCTGAGGCTGAGCGCTTGAGGATATATTACCAAAAAGGAGAGGAACTCAAGATGGAGAGATTAAAACGCAGGCAGATTGAAATGGTTAGTGTGTTTTATCCCTTGTCAGGTGGTATAAAAATATAATATTATTGTGAGTTTAAAGTCAGTTTACTTTGTTCAATTTGACAAAAGCGTGATTCTACAAAGGTGAAATCTGAGTCTTCAACATGAGTTTAACTTCAACGACTGTCCACTTATCTTTAGAAGCTCTTTGAGCTGCTGGAGTGACAGGGCGATTTGGGATAGCTCAAATTCATCATTTTGTCTGGCTGGCCATACATGTACTGTACATGTACAACTGTAGCAAACTGTAGCAAGCTAATATACTTAATGCTTGCATATACCTCACTTTCAAAGGAAGAGCCTACATTTATGATCATTCTTGTCAACAGCATTCCCAAAACAATGTGATTTAGCTGGGTTTTCAATAAGTTTTGAAATAGCCGTCTGAGCTAACTAAAGTAGCCAGCAACCAGGCTGATGATTTTTTAATAATTTGAGTGAAAATACGGACAAAGTAGGCGGCGGTAAGAGGCAAATTCTGACAAAGTAGGCAGCGATTTTTGCCGGTTGAAAGCTTCTAATGAAACCCCTGATTTACTGTAGTCACCTGGATGGATTTGTATTTATTTCTTATTACTTGTGCCTGAAAGGCAACGAGTCGAGGATTTGGCTCTGTTCTTCTTCTTCTTCTTCTTCTTCTTTTTTAGTCTTTGTGTCATGATTTTCCAAGTGCACATGTCCAACATGCACCACTGCACAGAAGGGTTTAACAGAAGCTCGGTCATCTTCATGTGCAGCGCATGTGACTTCAGTCACCTTTTGTGCAAAAAAATTGTCAGGCTGTGGGAAACTGCATGAAAGTTTTCAAAGCAAATCTTTGATTCTTTTTCATTTATTTCTGCATGAGATGCTTTGATGGGTAATTTCGGCTGTTTGTCTGTCCATATCTCGAATCCTAAACCATTCCATAAGCGTTTTCTTTCTCAAATGCTCAGCAGAACGATGTGAACAATGTCGGATTAGATATTTTGCAATAAATAAACTATATTCCCCTTATTAGCTATGCCAAGAAAATGTAGCATAGCGGTTATCGTAACTGCTCTCGATGCAGATTATCCCAAGTTTGAACTGCTATAGAGGCAACTTATATGAGTTTCTTTTTTGCTTCCCTTTTTATTGCTTTGTCTGTTTTGTTTTGTATTTTTACAATATTACTGGTACTATTGTTATCAATGGTTGACCTGTAAAGCAGTTTGGAAGTTTTAAAGGAATATATGTTGACAAGGTACAAACAAATATAAGCGCAATGCGTCCGATGTAAAGGAGGACAGACAGACTTCTCTTTTTCCCCTGTTTTCCACCAACTTAGGGATATACAATGTAGTTTTGCAGGCATATGTTTAGGCACATGTTTAGGCACATGTTGTAATTCAATTTTTAATATCTTTTGTTCTTGTGTGTGGTAATGTATGATAATGAGTACAAAACAAAGGAAAATAAAAATTGAACCAAGAATAAAATTAAACCACAACATATATAGGTTGATCTGTATGGCAAGATTGGCCCAACAGACTTAGAGGCTGCACACACAGACACTGTTGAGTGGCACATCCCCCCTCCCTGTCTGGCCTATGTTCTGAAATTTTTCCCTGTGATGATTGTGCTCTGCTTCACAAGTCTTGAATAAAATGCCAAACCACTTAATAAGTAGAGCTTGCATCTCTTACTATTTTCAAACAATAGTGCAGCTCCTTCAATGTGCACTTGGAACTAATTTAATTCCTTAAAATTCAGGAGTTAACGTCACTGGCTTAATGTCTCTGCCTCCTTTTTGTTGACTTATCAGGGCCTAACTGATGACTTGGCAAAGAAGAAAAGACGGCTCATTCCGACAGAGGCTAAAGCTGTCATGGAAGATTATTACAACCACAACAAATACCTATCCATTGAAAAGCGTCAAACATTAGCCAACCAGCTAGCTATTCCAGAACAGTGTGTAAGCGACTACTTCAAGAACCTTAGATCAAGGAAGAAACACGAGGAGCGCATGAAGTGTTTGCTCAGGGGCCTTGAAAATGGTGACAAACAGTTTTTTGAAAGCAATTCTGAAGCTGAGAGTATCTTTGAAAAAAGTGTGAACAATCAGCTTCCCTGCTGCTCCAAAAGTCTTCCTGCTGAGGCAATTGCAAATCCAGAAGGATCGCCAGTCTTGATGAAGCCCCCAAGATTGATTCAGCAGTGTGGGAGACGGTATAATGTAGCTCCTGCAGTGACAACGTCGCAGTTCCAAACCCCACCAGCAAAAAATGTTTGCGAAAATGACATAGTGGCTTCGAAAATTGCTGCTCTTACCCAGACTCCGAAATCAACACACAAACAACCTGTATCAGAAGCAGTAGAATTTTTGAGTAATGCAAGTAGGCATGTGCGTCAGGAAACTACACCGTTAACCAGGTGTGTACATGTACCTGGTCACCATGCTGTCCAGGTAGATCTCAAACAAGAAAGAAATTGTCTCTTGTCTCAAGAATCGTCCTCTAGTGTTGACACAGTGGAGACGTTATCATTTGATAGTCTGATTGATGGCTCTATGATGCTTCATACTGGGACTGCTGATACTGAAGCACTGGAAGTTGGAGAGCAGATTTATGTGGTGCATTTGAACCACCACATGGAAACACCTGTTTGAAACTGAAACCAATTGTCTTTTGTTGAGAATTTTCCACTGACCAGTGTCTATGCTCATGTAGTGGAAGCGTTATCGATAATGGCCTGATTGACTCTTTTTTACTATGATACTTCATAATGGTACTGGAATTGTTTTAAGTTATTATTTTGTGTGTTGCATTTAAACAACCACATCGAAACACAAGTCTAAAAATTGATGGGAGTGTTTTCAGCTTTGAGGGTTTAAAACACTGGCGCTGATCTGATACAGGGGGTGCCAAGTTTCTCAAGCTAAGCAACACTCTAACTATGCTAGTAAGATGATGTATATACACCTGTACACTTCAAGATATGAATAATGTGGCTAACAAGTGAATTGCTGGCCTTAATCTCCAACTTAGTCCAGATACAAGATATAGTTATCATGTAAGAAAGGCAAACACTTGTAATGTTTGGTCTGTAAGACTTAGAAGCATTGCAGGTAGCTTATTACTAAGTCTTAAACTGAACTAATGTGAAAAGACCCTGATGCTAGACTGATGTCGTACATGTGAGAGTTTTCCTTAAAATATCTAATTTTCAGAAGCAGCTTGGTCAAATTGTCGTCTAGGGTGTTTTTGCACCAAGCTCTTCAACTTGTAAATAGGACACCAACTGTACATTTGTAGCCTCACATGTCATAAGTGAGAAGTAAATGTTATTATCACCATCAACATCACCACTATTATCATCAGCACCATCACCTATGTACCACCACCATTACATTACTTCTGTCACTATTATCATCTCACCACCATCACTGTCACCCTTGCTGTTGCTCTAGCTGTGATCATCACAGACCCATCCCTGTCACCATCACTGTCATCATGGCCCGGGCATAGGGGAGAGCAGCATTTTATGATCTTCTTTCTTGAGTACTTTTAGCTAGTTGTAAAAAACTTAATGCACATTCTATTTATTCATTAATTATTTTAGAAGTTGTAAATTAAGAACTTTAAGTGCTGAGCTGGCTTTAGCAGTTGTTACTCATGCCTATAACTTGAATCGAGTACCAGAGTATTAAAGTGGTTCATCCTTATTGGTGGCCTTTTCCGCAGGAGAGAATAACCCGTTGGATGTGACATTAGAGAGTATAAGGTTGTGGAACAGACCCTCCATTATATGATTAATCCTTTTAAGTCTCAAAAGGGACCATTATGAAATGTCACCTTACAATGTCTATACTTAGCAAACATACAGGTCTTAAGATTAAAGGAAATAGTTGCCAGATAAAAAATGTCTTGATTGTCAAACAAAGTCTCCTAGATTATATGTTAAGAAATGTATGGCAAGAAATGAGAAGAATAGGTGTCTCGATTCTGGACCTTACATGGTAAATAATAGTGATATGAAAGATAGTGGGACTCAGTGACAGTTTACATTTTGACTCGGCTGAAAGAAAACTATCTGTTATAAGCAGGTGTCCTTATTAAGTGGGTATCTGTAGAGCGGGATTCCATTGTATGTAAACATCAAATGCTATCCCTTAACAGGTATGGAAATGTTTAATTGAAAATCGTTAATCCAAAAATGCTACTATAAGTTATAACTGTTGTTTTTCAGTATTCAATTTTTATTTATCATTTCATCAGATGCTATCCCTGAACTGGTATGAAAATGTGCAGCTGAAAGGAGCTAATTCAAAAAAATGTTACTCAAGCTATAGCTATTGCTGTTCAGTATGTAAATAATCATTGATACTGCATGATCTGTAATATATTAATTAACTGATGGAATAAAAATTTTTGAGATTCAAGAATATGAATTAAAAGTGAGTAATGCAAGCAAGACTGGTTCATCCGCTCACTGATTTGACTTTTTAATTGTACCACTAACTTTGTTAAGTCAGCCAGCCCCATCTACAGAATTAATAGTTTCCAAATTTTGTATGAACAGGATATTTGGTGTTATCAACTGATTTGTAGTCAAACCTGTATTTGGATAGCCCTAGGACGATCGTAGGCACAATTTTACGCTCTTTTTCTCAGAATGCAACTCACTAATTTGTTTATGTAAGAAAGAATGTGATTATACAGGGATTACAAATTTCTGTTCCCCTTTGAAGTCGCTTTCACTCCTTGTCCAAAAAGTTTGGAGTCATTTTTGAAAATGTGAGGCCAAGGAACGTATCAAATAAAACTACATTTCCAAAGAAAAACAGAGTTACTTTAATGCAAAGTACTTTTTGGAACATTTCCTCACATCAAGGCATAGCAGACTCCATTTTGTTGAAGAGGTGTCATTTTTGACCACATACAATGTGGACACTTTATACCATCACGGTGATGTAGTATGTAGGCGGAGAAGAACCGCTGGCCTAAGAGATTTGCAATTTAAACTGGCAAGGAATGTTGTTACATGAAGACGCGCTATAAAAAGAAAATCTCCACCCCCTGTTTCATTTGCATTCTAGTTTTACTGTCACCATTGTGCGATGGTGTAAGCAAATCATTTCGAATTTCAAAATTAGTGCCATAAATCGAAGTGTTAGAACATTGGTTAGGCAATTTCAGAACATACAAACCTCCACATATTCTTCCATGGGGATAAAAATCACTTAGAAGCTTGAAAACAAGAAAGACACAAAATACTACAAACTTAGTCGTCTTAGTTTTTAAATGTGTGTATCTGTTGTTGTTTCTGTGTTGTTCTTGTCGTATCTGCTACAATTTGTTTAATTAACCTTCCTTAGCTAGGGGCTAACTAGAAAACTTAAGTTTATTTAGCCCCTAGACACCTTTAAATGGTAATGGTTTAGCTTTTTTCCCCCTTTTTACAGATCCAAATTCCTTTAAAAAATGTAATGCTAATTGTAAGAAAAGGTGTAAATAACTGCGAGGATCATTCTTCATTTGATTGTTGTTGTTGTTGTTGCTCAGAAGTGGTCTTTTATTGCACAAATTCTGTATGGGTCGACGGTTGATTGACAAATGATCTGAGCGTGCCTTAGGTACCGCTCCTTATACAGCGCGTCTTCATGTTTAAGAAAATATCCAGCCAAAGCAAACTTGAACCAAAACATTTAACATGATGAGCATTCACATTAAGCCTGCTGTCAGTCAAGCTTCGCAAAACTTGTCTTTCCATAATAATTATGGAAAGACAAGTTTTTCCCTGAAATTTAATGAACTTTAAAACTTGGCTCTGTGTATCGGTTTTGCCTCAGTGTTGAAATTTGTGCGCTCCTTTAATTTTTCCAGATCACGGCACCAGTCCACCGGCAGCCATGTATGAAACTTATTATGTCACAGCACACAAGGCTCCTTGCAGAACAGCCAGCTTCAGTCAGAATGGTACATAATGTCACAATATGGTATTACAATTCCTCACCTGCATAAAAGTTAACTTGGGGTTAGTGGTTTTCGTGCTTGGAGCAACTCAGCCCAGGAGAGTGAAGTTTAAACAATAGTAACAACAAATTTTTTGCAAATTTAACATTTTTGCTGTGGCCAACTGACCATCTTGTAGCATGACTGTCTTGTGATTAAACTTTTCTTTCCTAGGGCATTAGGATGAGTTGGAAGCATCAGTGTCCCCAGTTAATAGGTCTATGACCAGCAAGTAGTTTTGACACATTAAAACAGTTATCAGTCAGTCAGTCAGCCAGCCAGACAGACAGACAGTCACTCAGTCAGTAAGACAGACAGTCACTCAGTCAGTCAGTCAATCCAGTGGCCATTAATTTAGACCTCTTTACTAGCAAATTGCTAAAGGAATTAAAAATATTGGGACAGCCCTATGATTGCTTAATTTACTTGGTTCTTCTTTCAGGTCGGCTGATAGCAACTGGCTCAGTGGATGCTTCAATTAAGGCATTAACAATTTTTCTTTCTTCGTAATCAATGTTTTTTCATAATGTAATACTAGACAGACAGGGGTAGTGAATGATCCTTCAATTACCTTCAACTAACAATTTTTCTTTCTTTGTAATCAAATTTTTCATAATGTAATACTAGACAGACAGGGGTAGCGAATGATCCTTCAATCACACTCAACTAACAAAATGTCAAAATGTCTTAGGACTTGCCAGCCACAAAGCCCAATAATCTCGGTCTCTCAGCAGTTTCTTTTGCGAGACAAAGAAAGTCTTAGGCTCATAGAAAACAGTTATTTTTGCCATCCCAGTTACTACCTCCAACAATAACAGCAACTTGTACCAAGTCTCATTCTCATTTGTGCCTTCTAATGTTTAGAATTTTCTAACTACTTGCAATTTTTATTTGCTCTTTCCTAATGTGCGGCTTTCAGGTGTTGGACGTGGAGAGAATGGTAGCAAAGAACACAATGCCTCAGACCCAAGACCAGGGTGCCGGCACAAACCTTGAGAATCACCCTGTTATACGAACCCTGTATGATCACATGGAGGTAAGACTTCTAATGAAATTATCGTAAATGTGTTGTTCCAACAAAATGTCTATACCCACCGCCCTCAATCACTCTGTCCAATGACCATACATTGGTGAGGACTCACATTAAAAGAAGGTCAGGATTTCATATACAGTTGATAGTGGTGCATAGGCCTCCTAAGAGGTTTCCATGACCAGCAGAGTCTCTTGGGGTCAGGTGTTCAGCCATCACTTAGCCTGCATCCAACCCTGAGATGTGTGCAAGGCCAGATACACACTAAGGGTGGTCACTGCCAGAGTTTTGTTACCCCTCTAGTGGCTCTTTCACATCACACAGAATCAGTTATGAAGAGTTGTGAGACGGGCCTATGGTTTATCGCCCTTACCCGAGAAGACTAGAAAGTCTAACCATTTGCAGAAGTCATTACAAAGCAGCACTTTCTCCTCAATTATTTAAAGACCCTGAGTGTTGGTCTGGCTGGGGTTTGAACCCGAGACCTCGCACAGTAGTCAGATTTTCTACCAACTGAGCTAACCGCTGTCAACTGAGCTAACACTAATTTTTTGTGAGTTCTGGCCTTGAAATCACAAAAAATAAGTGCAGACCTACATGACATGACATGACATGACATGATAACCAGAAATTTCGATTTTAAAACAAAATCGTCACTTGTTTCCTTTTTGCACCAATCCATTCATTTGTAATATTTTTATTTACAGGAAGTAACAGCTGTTGAATTTCATCCCAGTGCTTTGGTGTTGGCTTCAGGCAGTAAGGACTGTACTGTCAAACTGTTTGATATATCAAAACCTTCAGTCAAAAAGGCCTACCGGTCCATTCAGGTAAACTGCTCCCATTGAAGCTTTTTGCACTGCATTCTCAAGTGACTGAGGATGGCTTGCTGTTATTGAATCGTTGCTTTTATTCTGTTGCTTTTGTTTTGCAGGAGGCAGAGGTTGTGACATCAATGTCTTTTCATCCCACAGGAGACTTTATTATTGTAGGCACAGAACACCCAACCAGTGAGTGATAGCTGAAACCTTCTCTTTTTAAAGAAACAAGTCTGCTCAGAAAAGCATCCAGTTTCTTCCTGCATTTTCATCATGTATAGGAAAAGGGTGTGCCTTGTGAACGAGGCTTATGTGCCCAAGGATTAGCAGACCTGTGTTAGCACAGTCGTAATGATCTAGCTCACAGGCGCCGGTCTTGGGACTCTCCTGGGCCGTATCTAGACGAAAATCGTCACCGAGGCAATGTGTACAAATTCCTCTTTAATATTCATCTATTACGGTATATTTCAATGTATAGCCTCTTACAGGAACATTAAAAAATGTTTACGCCTCTGAAACTACACAACCTGTTAATACACACACAAAGAAGGACAAAAATAACGCAAAATGGAAACTTTTACAGAGGCAAGTGCCTCGGTTCGCCTCATGCTGTCCATGGCCTTGCACTCAAGAAGTGTCCTCTAATGTAGTAGTCAAGAGTGACTGCATGACAATTCCAAGCAAGAGACAACATTTCTTTGAAAGTTAGTGGAAATGTTTCTTTTTTCTTTCAGTTCGTCTCTATGATACTAACACTGGTCAGTGTTTTGTGTCATCAAATGCTCGTGAGTATCACACAGGAGCCATTAATATGGTGAGTGCTATGTACGGACAATAGGGTGCTTTAGGAACGACGACGGCAACGGCAAAGAGAACGCCACTAAACAATGGGTTTAATAATGGTAATTGAACTGAGTGGAGTGCAATTTGGTCTGAAATCATACGCGTGATTTGAAAATCGAACGAGCGCGCAGCTCGAGTTTGATTTGAAATCACAAGAAAGGATGCGATTTAGAGTAAAAAATGGTGCAATTCGGGAATTGCACTGTTGAGAGCCAATCAGATTACAAGGATCACCAGTGATTTCAAAATGGGTGTCATAAATGAGCAAAAACAATGACCCTGCAAGTGCGTTTTACATTTTGGTACATTTCTTTGCCGTACTCTGCAAAACAACAGCGTGAAATGACCAAAATTTAGGTTTTCTCGACAATGTGAGCATGTGACTTAAAAGTTTTCTTTATTTTTCCTTACTTTAACGGCGTTCATTGCTGAATAGTTCGCCAGAATAGTTCGCCTCCTGAATAGTTCGCCAGTATTTTCTTAAACAAATTGGAATGATAGCGAAAGCGTTACAAAAACGAGAAGTTATATTTTGAAATGGCGTTTTTGTTCCGTCGTCGTCGTCGTCGTTGCTAAAGCTCTCTATTGACAACTACCATGACAACGAGAACGTCTTTGAGCTAAAGTGTCTTTGAGGCCGATCAAATGTCCTTGTTTGTTTGATCTCTTAGGTGAAATATTCTCCATCAGCTAATCTGTATGCATCGTGCAGTAAAGATGGATCGATCAAGGTAACGTGTTAGAAAAGTATAATTGAATCATTGCATCAACACAGCAGACCTTTTTTCCCCTGGCAAATACTTTTCCCCAAGGTTATGTAGGTATTTGTTGCCCCAGGGATCTTGAGTTTTGACATGGAACGGGGAAGAGATTTTTTTTTTGAAGTAATCGAATAAAACTGGCACTGCATGGTATAAGGTAGGCTGGATATCAATTGACAAGCATGGAATACCGTGGAACAATCGCAACCAGTCTTGCACACTGACTAATCAGCTAGATCAGTTCTGTCTGACTTCGGAAGGAACGTTTCTTCATGATTAAAAATACTTGACTGTTTTCTTTTCATTTTTCTTTAGCTTTGGGATGGAGTCAGTAACAAATGCATCCAAACATTTCCACAAGCACATAATGGTGCAGAGGTGGGTTGCGGTATCACAGCTTCTTTCTGCTTCAGTTGCTGTGTGGTGTTTTAACATATTTTCTTTTCTTTATTTTGCAGGTTTATTCTGTCTGCTTTTCTCAAAACTCAAAGGTAAGTCGATGAATGCCTTGCTGGCCAAGCGGGAAAGACTATATAGCTAATGTTACATGTAACCTTTCATGTGATATGATGTGAAAATTTGTCGTTTTCATTGGAAATCAAACCAAATTTATGTAGAGATTCCACATTGACTTGGTTACGCATTCATGGAATGGCAAAAAAAAAAAAAAACAAAAAAAAAAAACTAGCTTGTACTTTATTTTATTCAAAAGAAGGTCAGTTCTCTTTTTTGTTAAATTATTCGGTGGTGAATTTCGCTCAGAAAATAATGGCCATTTATGCCTATTCTTTTCTTGCAGTACATTGTATCAAGTGGGAAAGACTCTTTGGTATTTCTATGGGAACTTTCCACAGGTAACCGTAATCGCTTCAACGGTGATGAAATCATTTGAACGTGTAGTCATAGTTGTAGTAATTGGCAAAGAGTGAAATCTGCTTTCTTATGAGTTCTAGCAAGATGGAGCAAATCGCTGTTTTGAGAAAAAAAGCGGATGAATCAACTAAGGTTTGACCAACGATGAGCAATCTATAGCAACCTTCTCTGATTGGCCGAGAAGATACGCTTGTAAATAGCTTTCTTAAACTGCAGACCCCAATAAAGTCATGCCAAGGAAAGATGACACAAAGACACGAGGATATTTTACCCTAAATTTCAACAGTCTTACAATAGTGCGTTTTTACAGAGCCATATCTTCCTACTCGAACACCACACAAGTAAACAGTCACATTAGCGCTTTGATTTGGTTCACGCCATTAACGTTGGCCTTATACGAGTTTCTTCTCTTTCTAGGAAAAGCATTAAACATGTACACGGGAGCTACGATGTCAAATTACAGGACGCAAATCGTTTTCAATCATACGGAGGATTTTAGTGAGTGGAAGTTGGTGTATTTAGGTTACCACAACGGAGGCTAACCACAAAATGGTTGGCTCTTTTACTGCTAACGATTTACCCCATTGAGACCCACCTCAACATGATAAGCTTAACGGTAACCCTAGCCCCAAATTATAGCCATCGTTTAGATAGAGTGATTTTTCAGGCTTGGCGACGTTGACCATGTGTGCATATCAGTAAGACCGTCTTTTGTGAGGTGTGTAAGGTGTGAGGTGTGTGAGGTGACTGGAGTGTGAAGTTCATTAATATTTTCAGACGTTGCGTGCTATTATTGTTACAGTTCGCCCTGTACACGTTTCTAAGCTACATGTATTCGACAGTCAAAATAGTAATCTTCTGAAAGAAAGGTGACAGTAAAAGGCCCTAATTGTGGTGAATACATGTAACATTTAATTGGACGCGGCACTTTGGTGAACCTAACGGCAATTCTTCCAGTTTCTATCCTTTGCTTTCAGCGTGTATGTATGGGTTATTGGCCAAGCGTGAGGTTAAGATGGCGGGATATTGGCCAAGTTCTTTTTTTGCGTGTTTATGGACCGAGACGAAGTCGAGGTCCGTAAACACGCAAAAAAAATGAACGAGGCCAATATCCCGCCATCCTGACCGAACAAGCTTGGTCAATAAAGGATCTATTATATGACTCAAAGGACGCTATCAAGAGACAGTAAAACGCGGAACGAACGGGCTATCCCGAGAATAAGGTTTGTTATTTTTTGTCTCTTGAATCAACACTGATCCTTACACTTTTTTCAACAGTGATTGTTGCAGACGAGTCGAATAATAGTATAGCTTGCTGGGACACAAGAACAACAGAAAAGCTCAAAACCCTTCCGTCAGGTAACATCTCGAATATGAACGTGACACTGTATCATTTCGCTTTACTCTATCGACATTCTGATCCTAACAGTATACAGCAGGGCCCAGTTGTTCAAAGCATGATTAAGCTAATCATGATCATCTGTCTCAAATGATGTCGGATTGAACCACCAGCCAATCCCCACAAGCTAATTGGGTTAGAGTGAACTTTGAGTCCAGTTTAGTTAATGTTCAATAAAAAAAACTTTTCCAAAAAATTTCCACCCTTAAGTGTTGAGTGGAATTTAACTTTACTTTAAGCTTATTAATAAAATCTGATTTTTTTGATTTGATTTAATTGAAAATTGATTTGATTTAGTCTCCAATTAGTAGGGCATCTGTGCTGGGCTAGAAAGATTTGAGACTTTAATAAAGTTATATTATTATTATTATTATTATTATTATTATTATTATTATTATTATTCTCAACGAGCGAGGTGAAAACTTCGGTTAACTCCATTTCGGGCCCGAGAAGTATTTTTCTAGTCGGTTTTTTATAATAATAATAATAATAATAATAATAATAATAATAATAATAATAATAATAATAATAATACTCGCCTTGGCACTAGCTTTTAGGGCAAACTAAACCAATGTTTTTCTCAATTTTGTAGCGAACTTTCATAAAAGATTATTAAAAGTATTCGAATAGACCTTTTTAGCTTGTAGATTTTGTTTTCCCATTGTAGACCACGTGATGTTACCCCAGAGAACTTCCCCTTATTCACGTGCATATGTACGCATAATTTATGAAAAGACAAAATGCAAATTCCCTCGGGAAGATCACGTGGTCTACATTGGGAAAACAAAATCGACAAGCTAAAAAGGTGTATTCGAATAAAAAGCACATAAGCACATACAATAGTTTTTGGGAGTTTCGAGAAACGCGCGCCTGGACGTTTATCAAGTGAACTAGTTTATTAAGCTCCCACGGTGTCCGTACTGAGCCAGTAATGGGAAGTTCACAGCCGGGTTCGACTCCTATTGTGAGAACGTGGAATTTTTTAATGAAGATGCGTGTGATTGCTAGCCTGCTTGAAGGCGGTACTCTGTGTTTTGCCAGATTCTGGTCGCCAAATTGGACGGGTGGAAGATCTGGGACGAGGTATGGGACGAATGACAAAGCGAGGGGGAGCGGGGAGGGGGGAGGGGGGAGGGGGAGCGAAGGTACCTTCCTCCCCTCCCCCTCGCATTGTCACTCGTCCCAGATCGTCACTATATCGTCCAATATGGACCGGAATCTCGCATTTAATTCTTAGGATTTTAATTTTTAGGGTTTTTTTAGAGTGCTGTAAAGCGCCATGGACAATTAATGGAAGATGTATATTTATTTATTATTTATTTATTATCTAGCGCAAAACAGACTACCGCCTGCGAGCAGGCTATGTGATTACAGAAAAATTGCATCTTTCGTCTTGCGTGTTGGACAGGCTAAAGAATTCTCTCTCCCACCCCCCTTGCTTCTGAATTTTCTGATATCGTGTGCATTTGTTGTTGATTTTGTGCTTTGGAAATTTACGAGTTTTTAAAACTCCGTTTCATTTTTTTTTCCTCCAGGTCACAACAACCATATTCGCTGTATCACCCACTCCCCCACGGGCGCGGCTTTTGTCTCTTGCAGTGACGACTTCAGAGCGAGGTTTTGGTATTGTGAAGGAGTGTAGTACTTTTCTCACACTCCTGATACGATATAGACATTCTAAAAGTCTATAGACACAAAACCGCCTTCTTTGATTTTCCTCAGCTTGACAGTTTCAGTGCCATATGGCATCACTTATTATTTTGCTTCTTCGTTCTCATGTCCATGTTGATATTCCGGTTGGCTGACTGGGAGCTATGGTGTGAAAATTAGCTCAATGTTGTAGACGAGAAAACACGTTTGAAATGACTGGAATGTCGTAACATCATGGTAAAGAACCACACATTAGCTTTTAATTAAATGGGCACACTTTAGGATTTTACCTACAGACTCAATAGTTCGAAGCACTTAGTAGATCAAAATAAGCAGCATCACCGGAAAGTAACGCATACTTGAGAATTTCATTCACGTACTCAAGCATAAGAGCGATTGAGTCTGTTTCTTGCGAATGCGATAGAATCACGGGACCCTCGCTTTCTTATTCAACCTTTGCTTGTTTTATTTTGCGTTTTGTTTTCCCATTATCACCATCACCATCGTCGTCTTCTTCGTCGTCATCATCATTATTTTGTTTCTTACTATGTGAAATCCTACAGGCTACAACCACTTTTTTTTATCAGCACAGCTATGTACAAGAGTTTTGCCAATTTGCTTTTTCATGTGTTTGGATTCTCTCAGGCATTCCTCTGAGTCCTGTAACTGGTGCATCGCATTAATTCAACTCACGGTACCTCAATAAATAGTCACTTTCAACTGGAATCTGAAACGTTGATCACGGTTCCGAACTGTCACATCCCGTTTGCAGTAGGAAATCAGGTGTAAAATTTGTCTACTCCGATCTCTTTTTTGTGAAACATTGATTAAAACATAACTCGTTTGTTCGCTATGCTGGTTCTATTATGCGTAAACGAGACACCCAACCAATGGCTGGGGTAGGGGATTGGGGTGGGGTGGGGGGGGAGGTACGACTGTAAGGGCAGGTTGTAGGATGTAAACTGCTTGGCAAATAACGTGCTTAGTTTGTGGTCTGTGGTGGAACAAAAGGGTGGGGTGAAAGGAAATTTTTCAGTGCTAACCGGCTGACTATATGAAAGTTCGTAAGTGGGAGTACAGTCAGTCCGTAAACAGTCCCGATTTCAGCGTTGATAGGAAAGTGTATGTGCGGTTACTGAGTAATTGAGGCGCACTGCACTCGCACCGCTGCCTTTTCTCCTTGGCCGCTAGGAGTTCTTATGGCTTGTCGAGAGAGACTGGAGTGAGGGGAAAATAGTGAGAAGACTTGAGAAAAGTGAAAGTAATAAGCAAAGGACCGCCAACGATGCTGTAAAACGTAGGATCTACAAGAGATCTAATCAGCCAAAAAATAAATCGAATATACAACATGTATACATGTATACTTGAGAAGACACTGTGGGAGGCTCTCCCCCAATCCCCCTCGGCTTGTACGGATTTCAGTAATCAGTCCATTTTTATCCTAGCCCAAAGAACGTCTGCGTAGGAGGGTACTTTCCTCCCCTAGTTGTAGAATCAGCAAGCAGGACTCCGTAATGACAATCACCATTAAACAAACCGGACTCCCTGTTCGTGGTCATTCAATTTTGTTTGTCATATTCCTCATTTAACTGACTATCTCATTATGTTGCTTCTTCAAATATTTGGGCCTAAATTTTATCGTCGATAAAACCTGTAACATGGAACATCCCAGAACATAGATAAATTTTTTTTAAAGACATCCTGAACACAAAGACTTGAAATATAATGGAACTAAAATAAATAAATCCCTGAAATTAATATGAGGTTTAAAAGAATCGGAGAAGACGATAGATGTCTAACATGATGAGGTAGATATAGGTGACGGGAGTGGAGTCTTAGGCCCGATTCAGACGCCGTAATTGTCATCAACCGAACTTAATTTTTGAATTTGGACTGACCCAAATTAACTAAATTACGCCTGTTGATTCAGACGTCGAACTTAGTTTGCCATTCCACTGGCATTCCTAATACAGTTCGGGTTCCAGTTCCAACTCTGAGCCATTCCAAAGTCGAAATTTCCGCCTCACCCGGGAAAAAAGAACGCCTGAGCCGTTTCTTAATTGATTCACTCGCCGAGACGCCGAACTTTTCATGTACTTAATTGAATGCATTAGGTTCGGCGCATGAGAATTACGCCGTTTCAGTCGGGCTTTAGTTTGGGTCTTGGTTTGTTTCTTCCAATTGAGTCGATGTGCAGGGATGGAGGGATAAATATCCAGAAAGGCCGCAAGCAAGATCATTAAATGCAGTTTAACGAGCTGACCGAGATTTTACTGAACATCCCGCACTCAGTTTCACGTTTTCCAATAAGAAAACGAATGGACCCATGCAGAGTGGCCTTCGGTTCGCCAAGTTTATGGTCTACTGTAAGAGTAGGCCTGACGGAGTGCTCAGTTGTCGTAGATATTAGGGAGTTTAAGCTAAGACTACGGCAACGCCAATGCAAACGTCACTGAAAAATGTTTATCAGAGGATTGTAGCTAATTTATGGTTATTCCAGCAAACTATCCAGGAACTAAATTAGTATGACCGACGTTAAAGAAATCAAACAGAACGAAAGTTTCGCCGTAGTCTGTTCACGTCCTCCACAAAACTTGAATTTGGCCATTTCACGTTGTTGTTTGAAGAGTACGGTAACGAAATGTACCAAATTTCCTAACACACGTGTAAAGCCATTGTCCTTGTACCTTGCTCATTGAACCCATTGTTTTGTGACGTTCTCGTTGCCGTTGTAGTGGAAAGTAGCAGATTTCACGAAATTCATATCTAAAAGTATATTGGGCATCATACTGCCTAACAGCATCGCTTCTCCGCAAGGTTTCAGCAAAGGAGCGACTCTTGGAAAGCTCCTCGAAAAAAAAGCAACGATAAAAGACGCCGGCTCATAAACCCGAAAGATAAGGATCTTTACGGTATGAAGGTGAAACTTTCTTTAAAAGTTGTACACAAACGACAGCGCTAACAAAATCCTTACCCTACCCCTATATCCATAGCTACATATCATGGCAAGCCAAATGTAGCAATATTCAACTCATCTAATTTTATATTCAGTTATGTATTTTGTTTTCAACTATTGGTTTAATTGCTTACATCATATCTACATTTGGGATTAAGAGGTGCAAAATTCGGTATATCATGGAACAATTCTCCCTATCACTTGAATCCAGTCGAGAACAGCCGTTTCAAACCAGGGAGAATGGATGAGATCAAATAGCGTGCGTGACGTCACGCAGTTCGGAAGTCTGCCTGTGGTGTAATGTTCAAAGAATCAGCAGCTAGAAAAATAGCCTCCTTCGCAGACGTCTTTGGGCTCGTCACGCGTTCCTTGCCCACGACGCGTGACGAGCCCAAAGACATCTGCGAAGGAGGCTACTAGAAAAATATTTTGCTGAACGGAAGGGATCGAAATCCACCAATCACAGTTTTAAGGATGTTGACCTTGAAACAATTGCGGTTGACCTATGAGGTCGTTGATCGAAAAAGAACCAATTAGAATCGAAGAATTTCGATCCTTCGAAATTCGATATGTTGGAACTTTTGATTACAAATACCTGAGCCCCTTCAGTTTAGGGTATTTTTCGTACAACGTTTGGTTGGAAAGACTGAGAAGAGAAGGAGAGAATAAAGTTAGTTATCATTAATGGCGCGTAGCGTTAGAAGGAACAAAAGTCCGGTCCAAGGAAAGAAAACGCGGGAAAAACAGACAGAAAGCAAAGAGACAAGTGTCCCTGTGATTACAAAGAACAAACGAAGAAGGAAAAGAAACGAAACTTACTCCAGTTTCATCTACAAAGTGTTGAAGCAAGTCCACCCCGACACTAGTATCTCCAGCAAAGCCATGGGCATCATGAACTCGTTTGTCAGAGACATCTTCGATCGCACGGCTACCGAAGCAGCCCGCCTGGCGAAATACGCCAAGAAGTCGACCATCAGCTCCCGTGAGATTCAGACCGCTGTCAGGCTGCTTCTGCCCGGTGAACTGGCCAAACACGCCATCAGTGAGGGAACGAAAGCCGTGACGAAGTTCACAGGCGGGTCATAATTAAAGCGGGATCCAACAAAACAACGGCTCTTTTAGGAGCCACCATATACGACAAAAGTCTGACCAATGTTTCCTGTTGCATTACACGCTCTGAAATCACTTGTAAGCTAAGTTCTGTAGCGGGAAGTTTTCAACGTTTTTATTCATCT
>JAEMWC010000022.1:1560000-1570000 GCA_016490735.1 Pachyseris speciosa
GACTGTTAAGGATTCTGTTTGAGGGCGTTACCTATTTCACGCGAACAAAATGCAACAATGGAGACCATTCTTCAAGAACATCGTTACGATTACCATAAGAGACAGTGTAATGAGGTTACATGCACCTAGCCGAGCAAAGAAACTACTATGTATCACCTTGTCTCTATCCATGAATGGAGCAACTGGCAAACCCTCCAGCTTTTCCACATCACTCTGACAGAGATAAAAGAGGGGGTTGAAATTTTTATCAATAAGGTTTGTCATCGGGTATACTTATTAATATTTATTCACAACAAAGAGGGAATGCCGTAAAAAGTCTCCATGCTCAAAAAGTGTCGTTACTGTAAAAGCTCTATTAAGCCCCCCGTCTATATTAACCCCCACCCCCTCTCTAACAAGGCCCCCGTTTGGAAGTCGGTTTTTGTAATAAGGCCCCCCTCTCTAATTAGCCCCCGGCGTTTGGGACATGAGATTTTGTAATTAGTCCCTCCTATTCCCTCTTACGAAATCCACTTTATGAGGCCCAGTTACACAAATATACACTCAAACACATAATACTTTTTGCTGCTCTGTATTGAAGACGAAAACGAAGGGTTTAAGATTTGAAACAAGCCCCCCCCCCCCCCCCCCCTTCTAATAAGCCCCCCGTCAATGAGGCGTGGAATTAAATAAGCCCCCGGGGCTTAAAAGAGCTTTTACGGTATGTGTTGAATCTCCGCTCCAAAACGCTGTTGAAGGAAACTTTCACTCTGTAGTCCACCTGCACGAAAAGACAACGAAATTCGGTAGCTGGTTTTCCCGCGTTCACCTCTTCTACGCTTGCCACCCTTTACAGACAGCAAGCTTGAAAAAGCTGAGCGCGGGAAAACCTGCTTCCTGTTTTCCCGCGCTTACACGTTTACCGCGTTTGGCACCGGTTACCTATTTTCCCGCGCTTTGAACTAGTTCCATGGTTTCTCGCGCTAACACCAGCAGCACGCCTTTATTTCGAATTCTGATTGGTTGAGTCAGTGTGATTGCCGCGTTTCGTAAGATAAGGTCACTTTAGGCCTGCTTTCATAACTTTTACGGCTATTATTACGCCACAGTCATTGCTAACCTGAATAAAAAATTCTTGTAAGAGGCAGTCCAGCCAGGGTTCAGCTACCTCCATAGGTCGCGCCTCATTTGAAACATCGGACACTTTGATCATAATCTGCATTAACTGTAAAATAAAAAGCACTTATTTTTAAAGGTAACAATATCATTATCGAGCAGTTTCACTGTGGAATTCCTTACCCGAAAGGCTCACTGAGCTAACAAACCTTGCATCATTCAAAAAGGAACTTAAACACGGACACTGCCTATATAAGGAAAGTTGGACTGGGCAAGCCGTCAGTCATTCATTCTAGACGTCGACCCGCGAACATCTGGGGCGCGAAAGTCAAATTTGTTGGTACGAGAAATTCAAAATTTATTGCATTCGCACAAAATGAAAGTTAAACTTCAAGTTTTCCAACTTTAGTGACCAGAATTGAGTAACTTCGACTGAGAATCATGGACGCACTTCCCATTATATATCCTTCTTCGATATTACTGGCTTCCCTTCTTCTTGCTCACTGGGTCCGATAATATAGGTGGTTTGCAGCCAATCTCTGGAGACACAGATAACAATGGTGAAACGTGCAAATGCGGGTGGACGAACAAAAGGAGCTAATGAGAGATCTATTGTTTACGTCCTCCAACGTGGCGGCGATGGCGTAACGTGAAAACTAGCTATTGAATAAAGCCGTTCAAGCAGAAATTGCGTGTCAAAGAGGGGAGGAGCTATCCCTTTTATAGGCAGTGTCCTTGTTTAAGCGTCATTTACAAAGAAGCTTTCATTGATCTTAATATATTGTAAATTTCTTGTTGAATTTGTTATATAAATATGATTTTTTAATCATTTCTTATTGTTCTATAGTTTTAGATATTTTACTGAATATTGTAATTACTTTGAAAAGCCAGAATTTGGAAAGTAATAAAGTTATTATTATATTAAAGTTATTATTGCGGTTAAACAACAGTCGAAAAAGTGTTTGACCCAGGCCAAAAATGGACACGGCCGAAAATCCGAAAATGGACACTTCTCATAATAACAGACGCTTATTTTTTTTTATTGAATAAGGGGGAAATCCCTGCAGACGGCTAGGTAGGGATTTACCTGTTTTGTTTTTACCGCCCCAAGTCTCCTGACAAAAATAGACAACGGCGTTTTTTAAAACACGTTGTTATTAATTATCCTCCTCTCAAAAACGATAATTTCTTAAGCGGTGTCCTTAACTCTTACCATAGACTTGTGAGCTTCGTTCTCAAAGCTAAAACCATCAGCCAAAATGTCTTTAAACTTGTTGAGGATTTCGTTGTGTCTCGCCATATCAGTGGACAAAATACATCTAATAACAAGAAAGATAACAATAACGTGAAGAATTCTCCCTCATGGCCAAACATGAAATATAGCCGTTCTTGCAGGTACACCTTTTCATGTGAAACAGTCGTTAAGCTAACCAGCAAATAGTAGACTTAGTACCTTATGACTGGAAGTTTTGGCGACAACGAATTTTCACAAATTGCACTGAGAGCTCGCATCTCTTTTCATATATTGTAATGAGAGGGATATCAAACTTTCGTGATTAGAAAAAGAGGAAACTACTTACGTAAGATTTGCTCATAGTTGACTAGCTATGAGAACTGAGTGGCAGTTCAACGGAAACTTTTCAAAACAACTTTTTACACTTACTTAATCATTCCTTCACGGAATGTCCTGAACACGTCTCGGGTAACATTTTTCAGAATGTCACAGTGAGGCTGAGAATAAGACAACACAAGTTAATTTTTCACTAAGATGGGACTGACAATTCAAGTCAGTATAAAATCATGCATCGAGTCTCCTGTCTGAATAAATCTCGTCATGTTTCATACCGTTCTCCAGGAATACATAAAACAGTTAAAAGCTTGTCACCTGGGAGATGATGTCAAATGCCACAGCACAGTGGTGGTTTTCCAGTGGTGAGATGTCATTATATCTAATAGCAAGTTCTGTTCTGGCATTCACCTGAACAGAGAAACAAACAAACAATGATGCGCTCTTGTCCTCCACAAAACCTTGAATTTGGTCATTTGACGTTTTTGTTTTGCTAAGGATGATGATAATAATGGTGGTGGCTCGCTTTCTTTTTCTCTTGCTGAGCATTTCCTGGGCTTCCTTTCGGTGGGAAAATATTTGTGGAAAACTTTTAGGATCATACGATTAGGTGGAAGGAAGTGCAGGTGGGTAATAATAATAATAATAATAATAATAATAATAATAATAATAATAATAATAATAATAATAATAATAATAGTAAAAACGAACGATAAAATCCGACGTTTCGGAGTAGTCATGACTCCATTATCAAGGAAAATATAAACGAGATCATGCAAATTACAGCATTTAAAGCGATTTTGGCGCGAAAAAATTAACATAAGAGGGTGCGAAGATTATAAAAATACTTTTGCACGAATGGAGTCTGATTGCACGTTGAGATTTGGCTTTAAAGCTCTTATAAAAAGCATTTCGTACACTAAGCAGTCAAATTTAGTTTTGCATTTCTTAAGCACTTGGAAACGCTTTAGCAGGTCCTGAGGCATTGTTCCGTGCATGTTCTTGTAGTGTTTGGCAATGGCGGAGGATTGTTGTTTGTGTCCTTTTACACGATTATGTAAATGTCCGCGTGTGTAGCCTACATAACCCGCATCGCACAGGTCACATTGAAAACCATAAACAACACACTGCTGATTTACAATTGGTGGTTTTGTTTCTTTGACATTAAGTTCTTGTTCAATTTTCCGGCTCACAAACACAGGCTGGATGGTGGTATGTATTTTTAGGCTCAAATCATTAAGCTGTTTCCTCACACTATCCGCTGAGATTTGGTCCTTGAATGGTAAAACCACTCGAATCGTGTCATCTGTCTCTTGAGATGGTGATAAAGGTTGCTGCTGATCGCAAACCTTCGAGTCAACGAAACTTTTGATGGTAGAATTAACAAGACGTTTAGGATACTTCAGCCTTGAGAATACTGTTTTTCCGATGAATGTGACCGTTTGAAAACAGTATTCTCAAGGCTGAAGTATCCTAAACGTCTTGTTAATTCTACCATCAAAAGTTTCGTTGACTCGAAGGTTTGCGATCAGCAGCAACCTTTATCACCATCTCATGAGACAGATGACACGATTCGAGTGGTTTTACCATTCAAAGACCAAATCTCAGCGGATAGTGTGAGGAAACAACTTAATGATTTGAGCCTAAAAATACATACCACCATCCAGCCCGTGTTTGTGAGCCGGAAAATTGAACAAGAACTTAATGTCAAAGAAACAAAACCACCAATTGTAAATCAGCAGTGTGTTGTTTATGGTTTTCAATGTGACCTTTGCGATGCGGGTTATGTAGGTTACACATGCGGACATTTACATAATCGTGTAAAAGGACACAAACAACAATCCTCCGCCATTGCCAAACACTACAAGAACATGCACGGAACAATGCCTCAGGACCTGCTAAAGCGTTTCCAAGTGCTTAAGAAATGCAAAACTAAATTTGACTGCTTAGTGTACGAAATGCTTTTTATAAGAGCTTTAAAGCCAAATCTCAACGTGCAACCAGACTCCATTCGTGCAAAAGTATTTTTATAATCTTCGCACCCTCTTATGTTAATTTTTTCGCGCCAAAATCGCTTTAAATGCTGTAATTTGCATGATCTCGTTTATATTTTCCTTGATAATGGAGTCATGACTACTCCGAAACGTCGGATTTTATCGTTCGTTTTTACAGTTTTATGTTTTAAGAAACCTCTTTTAATAATAATAATAATAGTGGTAATAGTGGTAATAATAATAGTGGTAGTGGAACAAGATTCTCATTCAAATTTTCGGCTGAACGTCACTTGGTTTTTTCGCATTTTCTCCGGCCTGCTGGACGGAATCGTGCTCATTTGGGTATGTCTTTTTGAAAGATCTCTTCCCCCTACACATGCTACATGTAAAAGTTGTCCATGAGCTTTACAACTGATGACGTCACAAGCGGTACAAGGCACGTGGTTCTGCGCGGCCGGTTTTGTGGCGTTCTGGTCGCTATTGCTGTAGCTCCCTTCAGATCTGCACTCACCTGATAAGCATTATTGTAGCCAGGATGATCCAGGTCATGACATAACGCAGATGTTAGCATCACAAGCACGTCACAATCTCTAACCTTGCTGGACATTTGAGTCAGCCATATCAGGCCATACATCTGAAGAAACAAAAATATCACTTGTTTACTATTTGGACCAGTTTTGAGTTAAGGACGGAACTCTGCGGAATTCTTGGACATAGCCGTTTACAGAGCCGTTTACAGAGTAGGTGTGCCTAGAGAATGAGCACGATCAAGGTTTGGACACGAGTAAAAGGAACGAGTGCGAAACGATATCGATGCCAACGTCAATCTTTCCTTGTCTTTATCTGTTTTAGCAAGAAAAGAAAGCGCACAACCGAGAGTAAAGAAGAACTACAGTCCAACCACCACTTGTGGAAACCTCCCGTACACAGACACTTTCTATAAGCGGACACCACATCACGGTCCCAGTGATTTCTCCACTTTAACTCTACATTTATAGCCTCGTGTAAGCAGACTCCTTCCGTAAACGGAGGCGGACGGAGCCGCACAAACCACAGTTTCACTCCATTTATGTTACACCCCTTTCGATTTGTTCCTACATTTAATTAGCGGCAGTTGCAGTTTTTAAAATGTTTCCAGTTTCCGGTTACTAGAAGATACACATATTTTGCTCATGCAACATGCACACTACAAATTCTAATGGAGGGCATCACTGACAGGCTCTACCACCTACAGTGCCTTAGGTCCTTCATTCTCCTGTAAGCGGACGCTTGTGCTCGGTCCCGAGGGTGTATGCTTAAAGCCGCGGCTAAACGAGCGATTTTTTGCTCGCACCGGTGATGTGTTTTTTCAAATTTTGTCGCGTCACCAGCGCGCGATGAAAATCGCAAGTGTAGCCATCCGCGTACAGGTAATGCGACGGCGGAAAAAATCGCAAGAAAAAAGTCGCCAGAGTTGAAACTTTCGCGACAAAATCGCACAGATTGTTGACCGTGTAGCGCGCGCCCTTCAATTTGTCACTCGTGTAGCCACCTTGGCGCGCTGGCGACGCGACAAAATTTGAAAAAATCGCATCACCGGCGCGAGCAAAAAATCGCTCGTGTAGCCGCGGCTTTATAGGGAAGGTTTAACTGAAGGCTCATGCTCTATACCTCTGGGTACCTCTCAGCAGTACACATGATTCCGCTTACCATTTGTGTCACACAAAAAGCGTGTCTAAAGTTGTGAAAAGGAGTTGCATTGTAATTTCTGAACACTTCAAACAAGAAATTTTGAAGAATAGGTATCTGTAAATAGAAATAGAACAGAAACAAGTTAGATACATGCAGAAGGAGGAAATCGTTTTATTACAGAACTTAAATGGTTTTTCTCCGATTAAACATAGAGATGTCTCTTTTTAACTTGATGCAAACCTATGAATGAACCAAAATATAGAGCTCAAGTTGTGTACATTCCAAATTTTGTTCTAAAAGGTGGATATAACATTCAAGTGTACAAAGATAATCGATATCATGATCGCCTATTTCGGTTTTAAATTTCCCGGGCGCGGCCATTTTGGATTTGATGACGTGTTTCGGTTGCCCTATTGTTTAACACAAAGGATTTTCTGCTTCATTTCAGTTTTAGAAACTAGTAATTATTTTCAACAATTTAGGTTCAATATGTTGTAAGAGTGGAGGTTCCCTTTAAATGGAAACTTGTTAGACATTATAAGACACTGCCAATAATGATAATGATGATGATGATGATGATGATGGTGATGGTGGTGATGGTGATGATGGTGATGGTGGTGGCGGTGATGATGATGATGGTGATCGTGGTGGTGTTGATGATGGTAATGATGATGACGATGATGATGATTGTGGTGGTGGTGATGATGATGATGATGACGATGATGATGATGACAATGATGATGATGATGATGATTGTGGTGGTGGTGATGATGATGATGATGACGATGATGATGATGACAATGATGATGATGATGATGACGATGATGATTTTGGTGGTGGTGATGATGACGATGATGATTGTGGTGGTGGTGATGATGATGATGATGATGATGACAATGATGATGATGATGATGATGATGATTGTGGTGGTGATGATGATGACGACGACGATGATTGTGGTGGTGGTGATGATGACGACAATGATGATGGTGGTGGTGGTTATGAAGATGATGATAATGCTATTAATTTGAATTTAAAAAGTTATATATTTACCTCAATGTTAAATTTTTCTATCAAGTTTAGATCGATATACATCTGCTGCAGCAAATAGAGCATCTCATGGTCTTCCCACTGCCTGGAAATGGAGACGTTAATATCACAAACTTGCCTGAGTACTACTGGTTAATTACATAACATAAAATTCTATACACAGGGCATGGGTTCTTGTATGTTTTTGCTCAGAGAACCTTCTTCAAAGTTATTCACTTCCCCAGAAGGCTTACTGTTGAAGGGAATTTTACATTTCAAACTTTCTTGGGTTTGGTAACAAGAATGCTTGATGCACTATGTAAAAAACGTAAAACAGCCATCTAAATAACAGTCCACAGGCTTGACATTCATGATGGCTTATGTCTGACTTAGGGCTGTAGGTTGGCCTGAAAATCTTAACACTTTTACATTTCCTGGCATACTAAAAGAATTTCTCCTTAAAATTCAATCTAGTAAGTAAAATTATGCCTATATCTGTGCTTATTTTTGTCTTAGTTTTTAAAAGTGTGTATCTATTGTTGTTTTTGTTGTTATCGCTACAAATTGTATAACTATCTTTGATTAGCTAGGGGCTAACTGGAAAACATTAATTTATTCAGCCCCTGGACACCTTTTGTAATAGATTAGCTCTTCCTTCCCCCTTTTATAGCTCTCAATTACTTCTAAAAAATGTAAGGCTTACAGTATGACAGGTGTAATAAAGATTGTTGTTGTTGTCTCAACATTTTGAGTAAGATCCTTGGTTACAATGATGGGGAAAACAGCACAATAGCTGTACATCTCCACCTGTTCAGAAAATGAAGTCCCAACTGGGTAAAAAAGATTTTTAATCTACCAGATCTGAGATTTCAAGGGACATACACAGCTATAGTTTGGAGCAAGGGCTGGGAGGTCAAATTAAAAATAATTTTAAGATTAGCTCAGTTATCATTTCAAACACAATAACGAACACCTTTCATGATAATTTCAATGTACTTTGCAAGGATCAGTTATTTTATGTTGAATATTAGCATTTTTTCTTCCAGGAAGAAAGATTCATTTGCAACCTCACTTAGAGATTGGCTGAGCTGTTCCAAATTAAAATAGCTGTTCTTAACTGATTCAGATGCGAACTTTTCATGTACGTAATTGAACGCGAAACAATCTTCAAATTCTGACTTCCAAAGCAAAATGCAAACCTCTGCACCTATGCATGCAAATGTGAGAAAAGAAACTTGCCGTACCAATTATCAAATGAAGGCTTTCTTAGAAGGTTCCTTGTTTGCTCTGTAAGCTCTGCATTCCTGAATAAAGAAAGAAAGAACATGTGCAGAGTGAAATATTGGAAATAAAAAAGTATTAAATATAGTTCAATAATATCATCACTGACTATAAAATTTCCATCAGTGACATCTTAGCACCTTTAATTAGCATCTTTAATTAGCACCTTTAATTAGCATCTTTAATTAGCACCTTTAATTAGCATCTTTAATTAGCACCTTTAATTAGCATCTTTAATTCCAATCACTGAAACAAACAAGAAGACCAAAAAAAGATTTTAAATAGGAAACTTACGAAAATTTCTTGAACTTCTCAAGCACAGAGTTCAGTTCTCCAGAAGTCCTTTTACGCAAACTGTGTTTCTCAGAAGAAGGTCTCTTAGATGTACCACTAACAGAGAAGGAGAGGTGTCATATGTACAATGTCTATGTATAACCAGTGTTCTAAAATTACTATTCTTGTGATTACAATAGAGTCTAATTTCCTTACAATAACATGGCTTATAATTTGTGAGGGTTCCAGAAAAAATTTTCACCCCCACCATGGAGGGAATTTCACTTATGCCCCCTCCTCCCCCCACCCCCAATTCTTCTACCATCTTGGATTTTCCATGTTTTACAAGAAATTAATAAGCCTCACCCCCCACCCTCCAATTCCCTCTGTGGTGGGGTAAGGATGTTTTCTGGAGCTACACATTGGGGCAAGTTAACTCTCATCTCACAGAGAAAGCTGCATGAATCAGCCTAAACATTTCAAAAGTAATGATTTTAAAGAAACAATTCAAGTTTTTTCTCCTTTCTCTTGGTTTGGTTTTCAGTAGTAATAAGTAGTACGGTTGAACCTTGATTTTCCGGACTTCTCAATTATCTGGACTATTTCCTCTGCTCCCAGATTTCTCATGAATCAGATAACGAGCCTGAGATGATGAAGATCCCTAGAAACTATCATTATGAATTATTTTTAATTTAGCTTATAAGGTTCAGTTATGGTTATATATAAAAGGTTTGTTTCCTTTCAAAGAGCAAACGTTTTAGGTCCAAGTGAAGTTCAATTCTTAAAGGTCAAATGAACCAAAATTTCAAAGTTTTTTTCTTAAGTCAATTTTTATTGAATTTTGTAGCTTAAGTAAGAAATAAACATATTCTGGAGTTTCAGAGTGATCGGGTATTGCATCCCAGAGATATTGGATGCTGAAAAGTGCTTCGTTTTGGCTGTGATATTCGTAGAGCGGTCGGGTCAATTGTCGGGAATTTGTCGGAATTAACAGTAGTGACGTCACTATTGGCGAGCTGAAAAATTGCGGGAACATTAAAAACTACAAGTGAGTCTTGAAATTAGTGTCGTTTTTTTTAGCGGAAAGCAC
>JAEMWC010000022.1:1575000-1582500 GCA_016490735.1 Pachyseris speciosa
GGTGGTATGATAAATACATGTATCTGTACAAATGGTGCAAGTAACCACATCTAGATTGGATGGAGTTTATGGGACAATGAATTATGTTAAATCACTTTGACATCATGCAAGTTATTGCAAGTAGTGTAATGATACAGAATATATACCAAATGGAAAACTTTCAGGGAGGTTGTTAATGGCCATGAGATGTTTAGCATCAGTGTACAGCCCACCCATTCACAAGCTTGCTCATTTCTAGACCAAAATTATGACTATGCTCTTTTCCGTGGCCATTCTGATACTGACATACACCAATTGTAGGTGAACTCCTTACATGACAATCCCACATAATTCATGCATTACCCAAAATCAGAAACCTTTTCCAGACACACATACTTATGTTGGTGATGGTCTGACAAAAAATATGACAATGTTTACAAGCATACATATACATCCCCATTTAGTGGCTCATTATAAATCGGGCCTTCATTCTCTAGATACTGGTTATAAGTTATCTAAATAACAGCTGCACACAGCAGTAAAATTCTCATTCTCAGTAATACAGGACATGGAATGTGGTATCTTATCAGATGCCTTTGAGATTTCACGACAGCAGACACTTTCCTGCCCAGTTTGCATGGGCACACAGTTTCCAGAAATGCACCTGCATTTAAGTGCAAGTCAAGATTGTAAAGAAAAGTAAACATTTCATTAAAAAAAGCATATAAGATTTAATCACTGGCATTTTGTCAATTCACGGATACCCCTGTTACAACGATTGTACATGTTATCTAGCCTTTGGGATTGTTCACGCAGTGTCATCGGAATGAAATCGGACTCACCAAAACAGCTGCATGGAAATTATGGTATTGCATAACAATAAACAGTGAAAATGTACAAAAAACACAGGGAGCAGATAAAATGCGTGAAATGAAAGCGAACACCATGCAGTTGTAATTTTATGGCCACCTTTTCATAGTATGGTGAATATTAATATAGAAGAAACGCGGATCAAAACGACAGCAGAGCATGGAAGTATGGCTTCACAGTATACATCGAAAATACAATTAAACACCACAGAGAACAAAGCAAATGCTTCAAAGGCGATTCCAACGTATTTATTGACCATTCTACGGCGATCTTTTACAGTATATTGAGTAAACAAATGCTCACCAATCCACTTGACCGATTCGGTCCTTGTTTACATCGTATTCTTTGCAGTCAAACGAGTCATCGGAGGTTCCAGCATACGGTTCCGTTGCCATTAATCAGTGCATTAATTGGTTCATACTAGTACCGCTCTACGTTAAAAACCACATGTTCGACTTCCTCGGCCTTTTTCGAAGAGAGAACGAAAGGTTAAAACGAAGAACTTTTCGACAGATCGCAAAGAATAAGTATAGCATTGAGATTGAGCTCCTCATCCACTCGCCAATAGTGACGTCACAACAACACGTGCTTGTTTCCATTCCTTCAATGTAAAACGCGCGGCCATTTCAGAAACGTTTTCGTTTGTTCTTCGGATATTTCCGTACTCCATGTTGTTTTACTCCCTTAAAAGCTCAGATAGGACAATTTCTACGTGATTTTGTATTCCAGTAGTCCTCTTTAATGTTCGGTCACTTTGAAATGACACAAAGAGAAGTTTTCGAAATTTTGGTTCATTTGACCTTTAATACTACAGTCTGCTATTGTATTAAATTCCGATTTCCAAATTATTGCTGTCAATTTTGTTTTCTCTCATTAATATTCATATTTTTTATTATCCATACCCTCGATTATCCAGACTATTTACTCCTGACCAGTCCCTGCAAATCCAGATAATCGAGGCTTGACTGTACAGAGTTTCAACTGGTCTTCCCTAATGACAAAGCTACTCCAAGCTAATAAGTAAATACTATGCTATTTTACACTCACATTGACATCTCCTTGAAAAGACCAAGCCAACTGAGGTGTTCAACACTCTATATGAAAAAAAATATATATAATAGTAATTTTTAATAATTTAATAATAATAATAATAATAATAATAATAATAATAATAATAATAATAATAATAATAATTTAGAACTTATATTAATAGCACATTTTCCATGTGTATATGATCAAATGCACTTTACAAGCAGACAAAATTGGAATTTGGAAATGTTGGTTTTTGTGGAGAGGGGAATACCAGAGAACCCTGAGAAAAACCTCTCAGAGCAGAGAAGAGAACCAACAACAAACTCAACCCACATATGATGCCAAGTCCAGGAATCGAGCCCAGGCCACATTGGTGGAAGGTGAGTGCTCTCACCACTGCGCCATATATAGGGCATATGTTGTAGGTCAAACTGAAATTCAGGTCAAAATGATTTTAACCTATGTCAAAATGAAATTCTTTTGTCTCCTAATGCTAATCATTCATTATTAGACAAAGGAATTTCATTTTGACCTAGGTTAAAATCATTTTGACCTATAACACATGATGTCACTCATCAGCATTCAGATACTAGCATCCATGAGTTTCCTATGTCAAGAATGAAATTCCTTTGTCTCCTAACCCTAATTATTCATTATTAGATTTCATTTTGACCTAGGTTAAAATCATTTTCACCTAATACACATAATGTCACACATCAGCATTCAGATCCTAGCTTTATGCAGGACATTTTTCACAAGAACATATGGCCTAGTGTCCATGAATTTCCTATATAGCTCTTTGGTTGCGCATCTGAACTACAGTTAGTATTACTTGGAAGGTCATTTAACTGACTCCCACTGGGAGAACTTGCATTTATAATTTTTCTGTTTCCAAGTATGTCAGTGACACTCACAGGACTCTCCACTTATTCACCAGGACCCAGCTGTTGGAAAGCAGATTAACTTAATCCAGAATTGGCGTAAACTTTGGTTACAGTTTTTAACTTTTTGATGACAATTTCTTTTGCTGCTTTTTGCTTTTCAGGATGGACATCCTCTAATCCAAAATTTTGCAGAATATCAGTGTTGAACAATGTTTGTGGATAGAGAAATAAACTTCTCAGTTAATTTTTAATCTTGGATTGGGACTAATTGGCCCCAGATTTCTAATACTGTGCAAGGTTTATGACATATCTATATATTACATGAATGTCTCCTTTGTTTATTGGAATGAAGTTTTGCCTTTAAATAACTGGTAATGGAGATTTTCCTGTCAAAGAAATCCGTATAGCCTGATTGCAAGTTACTTTCGCGTTAGGCCCATGCAAGGTTGACAGCTACAGCATTTGTTCTTCATTCCTGAATAGCTCCATTTAACAACAGAAATAGATGAATTCTTTATTACTGAGAAACGTTTCTTTATCAAAATAAATTATCAAAGAGAAACATACAATCAGATACATGTATTTTCCAACAACCTTTTACAGCTTACCTCCAGCTTTTCTTTAAAAGAATCTACTTTGAGTTTTATATCTTGAACAACTGAAGAGGTTTCTCCATTTTCTAACGTAAGACTTCTCTCCAAGGCCTGCAGCCTGGTGAGCAATGAGAGTTAATCAAGCAGTAGTGAAATTAAAGCTTGAAAAAACACTTCAGGCTTGTATGGCAGTACAAATTTATGATTTTCATATAATTATTTATTCTCACATATTCATCACTCATAACCAGCTCCTAGATGGCTCGTTAACTTGGTTGGTAGAGAGCTGCACCGTTATTACAGAGGTTGTGGGTTTGACTCCCGTAGTCAAGCCAGAACGTTTTAGGCTTTCTTTTCACTACTGCTTAAGTAGTGTTCATAACTGCAATGATCATCCACATCTTCATTCTTTAATCTGCAGTTCAAATATATGATTTTCATATATACCAAACGGTACTGTACACACTGCAGTCCTCCAATCACCTAATCGAACTAGCACTACTTAAAATGGCTATTGCATAAGACTGAAGCTACATTTAGTTATACAGCATCTGCCAACTAGAGTAAACCACAAGGAAAAGGAATCAAGCACTTTCAGTATCAGGCCCCTGTTAAGTCTGGATTGGTATTAATTATTATAATTATTATGGTTATTGGTTATGATGACTATTTATGATAATAATTATGACATAATAAATTAATAGGATATTTAGAGTGTCAGAACTTTGAAAAAAAATTGTACCTGGCTTCTATTGCATCTAGTGTACATCCTGACTCTGAATCTTTGACATAAATAAACATTATACTCAGTTACTCAACAATAATGCAGATACACTCTACAGTTATATAATTTCCACAATATTTCAGCACTGAATACACAAATTGGGAAAAAAGGAAACACAGAGGTGTTATGACATGGGCACAAGGGAGAGTAGAGTTGAGGGGGAGGGTGGGGAGGCAAAGTACAGTGTACTAGGCGGGATAGTGAGGGGGAGGGTGGGGAGGCAAAATACAGTGTACTAGGTGGGATAGTGAGGGGGAGGGTGGGGAGGCAAAATACAGTGTACTAGGTGGGATAGTGAGGGGGAGGGTGGGGAGGCAAAATACAGTGTACTAGGCGGGATAGTGAGGGGGAGGGTGGGGAGGCAAAATACAGTGTACTAGGTGGGATAGTGAGGGGGGGGGGTGGGGAGGCAAAATACAGTGTACTAGGCAGGATAGTGAGGGGGAGGGTGGGGAGGCAAAATACAGTGTACTAGGCAATATAGTGAGGGGGAGGGTGGGGAGGCAAAATACAGTGTACTAGGCAGGGTATTGATGTTCATCTCTTTTTTATTCAGGTTTTTCTCAGATCTCACAACAGGGACTCACTTTGTAGCCAGGAACTGGTTAGCAAGTGATCATGAGCAAATGACACTACAATCCTGCATTTCATAATTATTTACCAAATGTTCACAGTCAGTAATTATTTTTATATATCTAGCATTTGAAGACAATGTATGATGTGATTTGTCATATCACAGAGCAATAGAATGTCACTGGAAAATCCATTATTAAAACATAAAAAGCAGAAAAAAATTGACCTAGAATGATATTATTTCCAGAGATGTAGAGGGTTCGAGCCAAAAACACCCTATGGGGTAGAGGGTAGGGGGTAGGTATATGAAGAGGGGAGGGGGGGCATGGATTAAAGTATGTTTTCTGGAACAACATAATGTCTAACGGTTTTGAGATGTGCTTCAGGAAGCATGTTACACAGAAGCTCACGTCATCTTCAAACTGATGTTTCTATATTGAACCAACCAGCAAAGCACCCATTAAATAGGCTGTGTTGATTACTGGGGTCCCATTAATCATGGCACATGCAGACGCTATGGTTCATAACTTCAAAAACCTCCTTTGTTATTATATTAAACTTTTGTCATCCTCAGAAAATCATGTAATCCACAAGAAATTGTGACGTCCTCCACAATAGTTTTGTTTGTTTAACCATGGCTCTTACGACACATTATACTGCTCTCTAAAAACAAGGCATTTTAAATTAAGGAGCTCTCTTTAATTACAATATTATCATAACAAGGGCTTATTTTATTAAATAAACTTCCCAAAAGTTTATTTCCCATTCATGTACACAAGATGAAGAAATTATGTCAACAATATCGTGGCAATTTATGACATTCTTACAAAATTTGAAATATTTTCAATCAAAGGCATACAAAAATGTTCTAAAAATAGAGATCTCCCAAAAACACTCAAGAGATTTTGACAGTTTGTTCATAAAGATGGTGAGCCTGATATCACATACCAATATTAACAAAGAAGAGATGAGATTTGTTTTAAAAGCTATGTGGACTTATGTACTTCCAGTGTGTAACAGCTACTTTTATCAGTTCGATGCATACAAAGGTCAGTGATGAAAATATGAAACCAGATGTGGTTGAATAGTACAGTAATTAATACCCTTATCAAGAAAACATATTGCTCTCTTATTACCCATAAAAGTTGGATGAAAACCTGTTTGGTAACTTGTGGAACAAAATATTTTGATACAAGATAACATCCCTGTCATTCACAATTAGGGATTTGGGATCTCAAGCTTGCTTAAGTGATAAGTATGCAGATTTAACAGGCAGTCACAAACAATGTTCGTAATTTGTTACTATAGCGACATAATCTCTTACAATACCGCCATCAATTAAATCCATTACATTTGCATTGCCGAGTTTTTGACAATTTTTGTTTTAGAATGGCATCCAAAATCCAAACTGCATAAATCAAGTCAAAAGCATTTTTATTTTTATTTTGTGGGCATATAATCAAGTCATTATTTCATAGCAGATGTCACTGGTGTAATAATACGTGTTCATAAGCAAAAAAAATGAATACAATTATTAGAAGTCATTCAAGCTTGTCAGTTGTTGACATCTGTGCGTTTCATCTTCATTAGAGTACAACTTCCAGGACTACGTACCCAGAGCTTTGAACATTTTATGATTATAATTCCCATTTTTTAAATGCACGCTTTTAATAATACTGACCCATCTTGATGCACAATATTTTAATGTTCAGTCAAGCTGACAAAATAATTCAATGCTGATATTTAAGACGACAGAACGACATGCCCAGGAGGTAAATTGTTCGATCGATTTTCCACTACTTTCGATTTCACGTTGAAGATCCTATTTTCGACAAATTTCTCAAGTGGGATTACTTTTATTAAGTTTAATAACAAAACTATCTCTTGGTTCATTTGTTTTAAACTAGCCGTGTAAGAAAAAAAGATCCTTGGTGATCGCCATGATTCTTCAACGAAGCGTAACTCAATAATTTGGAACCAATGAATAGGATCCGTGGTTTTATAAAAATTACTTGCAGCGATCGAGACTTTCTCCCAACTTCATTGTAAAACGTATGGCATATCGAATGACAAATTAGTAGGCCATTGCTCGCAAAAAAACCTAAGCTTTGTCAATTGTTACCACAAGAAAAACAAATTCAGAAGGGTTGAGTTGTCCAGTAACAGCAGGGATTCGAGAATTAAAAGTATGGACTGAAAACATCAAGAAGATTTAAGCTTACGTCAGAACGCAAAAGATTTTTTCCTTTGTCTTAACAACCATAACAATTTGAAGAGAATTAAATGAAAGAACGAGACATTTACCGCAAAATCCACAACTTGCACAATTTGCAGCGACAACTTCCAGTTGATACCTAGAATCTGGCGTGTTTTCTTGAATTGCCGGCGAGATGTTTACAATATTTCCTTTGGTGTTGTAGAGTTTTAGAATATCGCATGGTCCAGCTTCGGCCGCACAGCTAAACAACTCTGCAAGTAGAGTAAATGCCCAAATTATGAGACCAATAAAACTTTGATAAACACCAGAAGGAAATTATAGATCTAATCTTGTACGCTGTAGCGCGGGAAAGCTTTTATGGGCTATTTAAGCTCGAGTTTGATTACAGAATGTTGTGTGTACTGTATGTGTTGTTTTGAATCAAACGCACATGCAGTTCAAACCACTTTTATCAACAAAGCAACCGCTACACCTAGCATAACTCTAATACAAAGCAAACCCACGAATACAAAGCTTTCAATAGCAGTTCACAAAAAGAGGGACAGTAAAACACGTGTGTACACAAAC
>JAEMWC010000022.1:1587500-1590000 GCA_016490735.1 Pachyseris speciosa
ACCCTGATCTAGATGGTCATGGGGGTAATCCTAAATTGCGAGAATCCGTAAAACATATTGAAAATATTTGCCTGGCTCATGATTTAGTAGATATTTGGAGAGTTAGAAATCCGGAAACAAAACGTTTTACTTGGCGGCAAAAAAAACCTCTGGTGCAGAGAAGACTCGATTTCTGGTTGATACAGGATTCATTTCAAGAAGAGATAGACGACGTTCTTATTATCCCTTCCATTAAATCGGATCATTCGGCGATCGTATTATCTATTAATAGTCTCGAGAATTATACGCGGGGGCCTTCATTCTGGAAATTTAATGCTAGCCTACTTGATGACAAAGACTACGTAGCCCTAATTAACGATAGATACCAGACTTGGATTGAAGAATTTAAGGACGTTCAGGACCCTAGGCTGTTCTGGGATCTTTTGAAATACAAGATTAGACAAGACACAATCTCGTATAGTAAATGTAAAGCAAAAGAAAGAAGGGCCATAATATCTAAGCTGGAGGAAAATTTAAAGTTAGGCCAAGAATTGTGTGATCAAAATCCAACAATAGAAAATTTGAATAGGTTGGAAATTTTGAAATCTGAGTACGATCGCCAATATGAATATATTGCTAGGGGAGCGATAATTCGCTCAAGAGCAAGGTGGTACGAATATGGGGAAAAGAGCAATAAATATTTTTTAAATTTGGAAAGCTCAAGAGGAAAAAAGAGTTCCATTAGGAAGATTTTCACGGAAGAGGAATCTCTCTCGACAGACCCCTCTGTTATTACCGCCGAACTGAGGAAATTCTACACTAACCTGTATACTGATAATTCAAGTTTGAATAATGCGCAATTAGATTCTTTCTTGAGTAAAGTTTCTCTACCAAGTCTCACTGATAAGCAAAAACAAACTTGCGAGAAAATGTTAACGATCAACGAATGCTACAATAGCCTAAAAACGTTTGAAAAAAACAAATCTCCCGGTAATGATGGCCTTACTGCAGAATTTTATTTGATGTTTTGGCCAATTCTTGCAAAACATTTAGTGGCTAGTCTCAACCATGCCCACGAGCATGGAGAATTGTCCAATTCTCAGAAACAGGCTGTGATTACTTTATTGGAGAAAAAAGATAAAGACAAAAGGTTGATAAAAAATTGGAGGCCCATATCTTTAATAAATGTAGATACAAAAATCGGATCCAAAGCCTTGGCTAAGGCCAAGGCATCTCTGGTGCATGTTTCTAAAGACCTGATACAGGAAGTGAATAAGGAACTTTATAATTTTATTTGGGGGTAAGGACAAGGTCAAGCGGGTATCCTTAATTAATGAGATTGAGTTCGGTGGGTTGAAGATGCTTGACATAGAAAGTATGTTAAAGACTCAGAGAGTTATGTGCTTGAAGAAATATATTGAGGATTATCCCTGCTCCTGGAAATTATTTCTGGACAGTTATTTACATAAAATAGGTGGAAGATTTATTCTGCAGTGCCAGTTTGATCTTAGTAAGTTACCTTTAGCTCTCCCTGTTTTTTACAAGGAGTGTCTTGACGCATGGTCCTCTCTAAATAAGCGAGATGTTATTACCTATCAGGATATAATGAATCAGGTAATTTGGAATCATAGGAATATTCTTAGCGAAGGGAAATCTCTTTATAATTCTTTTCTGCATAAATGGGGAATTGTTAAGGTTGGTGACTTGGTTTCTAAGGATCGCTGTTTTCTCAAGAGTGATATAGTTTTGGGATAAATGTACCAAGTCAACTTTTTGCTTTGATGGGAGTGACAAATGCAATTCCTATGAAGTGGCGTTCTATGGTAAGGGAGAATGTTTTCTCTAAGCCATCTATTCTAAAAGAAAATGTTTTTTATTTGTCTGTTAATGGCGCGACAATTGATCTTCTTGATGCTACTTCTAAACTGCTTTACAAAGAATTTTCCTCTCGCAAAGGGTCTCCCCCCTCTGCTCAAGCCAAATTTCGAGTGGAATACCCTATGCTTTCTAGGGACTGGAAGGATGTTTACTCATTAGCTTTCAAGGTCACTTTGGACACAAGGCTTAGAGCTTTTCAATATAAACTGTTAAATCGTATTATTTTCACAAACGTCAAATTGTTTGCTTTTAAAATGGTAGATTCACCGATGTGCAATTTTTGTGATGTCGAAGAAGAATCCCTTGAGCATTTACTTTTTACGTGTAAAGTAACCGATCTTTTCTGGAAAGAGGTATTATCATGGTTAATTCGCAATGATAAGGAGGGCTTCGAATTATCACTGTCAGATGTTTTGTTTGGTAAATTTGATATTCAAAACGATTTCTTAGTTGTAAATCATATCCTTCTAGAAGCGAAATTTTTCATTTATTGTTGTAAACTACGTAAAACCATTCCATTGATTGACGTTTTCAAGGTCAAACTAAGAGCAACTCATGATTTGGAACATTTTATTGCTAAGGAAAATGGCAACCTTTTGAAACATCTAGCTAAATGGGAGTCATTTAGCTTTATTTTTTCGGA
>JAEMWC010000022.1:1595000-1602500 GCA_016490735.1 Pachyseris speciosa
GCTAAGGGTACGGAACATAGTTCGTGCTGTTGCGGTTTGTCCTACTGTTCAGGGCATGCAGAAATTGGCTGGCGCTGTTCTGCTGTTGCTTGTCATTGGTGAAACTAATAAAATCAAATAAAATCAAATAAAATAAAAACGTTTGGGTTGCCTGTGGTTTCACAGGCAGCTTAAAAACTGTTGAGTCTAAATATTACTGACTGTCACAGTTATGCACTGTCACAGCAACCAGAACATTAGACGAACGCCATGTGGAATTTCCTTTATGTTGACAGCGAGTCTGAGAGAGTCACAGTTCATTCATTGCGATCATTTGTTCATGAAAGGAGCCTTGAGAAAAAGAGATTAAAAAAATGCCTTTTATTTATGGGGTTATTGCCTTATCTGCAAAAAAGACAACCTTGCAAGAATTATAAATCCCTCAAAAGTCACCTTCCGTTGTAAAATATTAACAAATGACGTACCGCTAATCGTACCGTCAAAGGGCCATCAGAGTGAAATTGTTTTCCAGTCGTTGCTGGGTACCGGACAACGGGTTGCTTTTTTATATGTAACGTTTATCGGAAAGAAAACTACTTCTCTCCTCTCTCACTCTAAGGACCTTTTTCCGATATCCCTGCAAACGTTTTCCTCTTTTCTCGCTGTGCACGCGTAAATTTCTGTCGCGAACAAAATGGTGGCTTCGTTATGGGGATAAAGTTTACACAAATGTAAAGCGCCACGAGCAATTAGTGAACGAGTGCGCTATATACCGGTAAGTGTACTATTATTATTATTATTATTATTATTATTATTATTATTATTATTATTATTATTATTATTATTATTATTATTATTATTATTATTATTATTATTATTATCATTATTTATTGCAACAGATCCTCATTGAAAGTCATTTTTTGCCGCGAAATGTCATATACTGTTGCGAACTCTGGCCTTGACCTGTTCCGAGTCGGTTTTGAAAGCAACTGGTAATCTTGACTTCTTGACCTTAAGCGCGCCTCCTTATGTGCCCGGTAACCAGCAGCCGCGATGAAATCCTAATATTTACCGTGACTCGTCAGGTAACGGAAAAAGTCATTTTTTTGGATGACGCATCAGAGTTTCGGAAAGTTGTCAATGACAGAGAACAAGTTCAGTAAAACTAAAACTGCTGACAGTTATTACTGGCCTACAGGTAAGTAATAAATGCAGTAGGGCAAATTACACACAACTGATTGAATTCATGTAAAGGAAATGTTATGATAGAGTTCGTTCACTTGTTGAAGGAAAGACACAGTGCCGTGTCGCCGGACCATGTGACAATACTTCAACCTGAGTCGGTGTCAAGGAATTTATATTTCTTAATTCTTTGTAGACATGACATATTGTTGATGATGTCTTTGATCGGAAGCATTGGAATTGTCTGAGTTTTTTCCTTATTTATTCTGTGGTGTCAAGGAATTTATATTTCTTAATTCTTTGTAGACATGACATATTGTTGATGATTTCTTTGATCGGAAGCATTGGAATTGTCTGAGTTTTTTCCTTATTTATTCTTTGTTACACTGAAAGCCCTGCACTCGTGCTACCTCCCCACTGGTCTTCTAATGCCCTACTAGCTGCAGTAGTACAAGAAAGCGATATCTGACTCGGTTTGTGGCGTGGTTTTAAAGGATATGTCTAATTTCCACCTCTTGCTGTGTGGGGTTTTTGTTCCTGGCATCTTTGGAGTCGCCGAGTGGGGTTTCAAAAACTACACTAAATACGAACCAGGTGACATGAATGTCATCATCACAGCAACCCATGGTGGACTGCTGAGGCCTTCAAGGCAGAGTAACGGCAAGGAATGGCCAGATAGAAAGGACGGCTGCCTCAGAAGTAGTGGTAAATGTATCTGGAGTCATACTTGTGCCGAAACAAGTGTGAAATGCCGTGCTGGTACTCTGGGTGATGTAAACACTGCCAGCATTGCGCAGGATATTGCTGATGCAGTCAAAACTATCACAGGTTAGTTCAATTAATTAATTAATTAATTAATTCAGAAAGACTTCTTACTCGCCCCAGTCCTCCCTCTCGTTAGGAGGTTTTCGCGACTAGGGAGCACGAGATGTGACGGGAACAATAAAGAGTCTTATTCCTCCCACGTATTATCCGCAAGTTTTAGAAGCAACTGAGGGAGTGGTAAATCGAAATGACACAGTTCACGGCAAGTTACCCCTTAACTCGGTGACTTGAGCATGCGACCAATCTGCAGAAGAACATGTCTTGGAATCGACCGCGGTTCTTGACTCAAAAGGTTTTTCTCAGTGATAGATTGTACACAGGTCTATGCTTAAGCATAATAAAAACGAAATTTAAGGTTCATATTGAGATCGTAACGATTCATTTTCCAGTGGCACAAACACTCCGCTGTATTACTAGCCTGCGAGCATGGGTCTATTTTCTTCGTCTTCCGTCCATCAAATGTTTCTCAGTGTTTCTCGCATGATTTAATATGTTGCAGGTTTCAGACCACATGTTGTGTATAACAGATTGTCGAGAAGCAAACTGGATCCCAATAGAGAGATTAATGAAGCAACTTTTAACGTCCCAGATGCAAGAAAAGCTTATAACGATTTCATCCATTTTGTGCACAAAGCAAAGTCGGGCATTTATGGTCGCGGATTTCTTTTGGATGTCCATGGCCATGCAAATAAACTACAAAGGACTCAGCTTGGCTACCTTATTCACAGAGTTGATCTTGAAAGGGATGATTATAGAATTGGGCAATCCTCCATTAGAAGTCTCGGGAAATTCTGGTGTGGAAAGGACGACTTTTGTTTTAAAGAGTTTGTACATGGCAACAGAAGTCTCGGGCACTTGCTGAATCTAGAAGGGCTGCTATCGGTCCCGTCCCCACTGGAAAAGATACCAAACGGGGAAGATTTTTTTCCTGGAGGCTACATTGTGAAGAAATATGGATCAAGAGATGGAGGAGAAGTTGATGCTATTCAGATTGAATTTCCCAAGAAACTGCGTTTTGGGTGGGGGAATGATTCACAATCTCGAGCGGCTAGAGCAATCTCGAGTTTTTTAAAGGTTAACTATCTTTGACATTTAGTATGGTCAAGTCTTTGACTCGGTGACTTGGCTAGTTGGCTTTGTTTTGCAGGTATTGGCTAGATATTGGGTCGGTTTACGTTTCCTGCAATGTGACTGTTGAAACAATATTTTAATTTTTTACAGACTTTACTCAACTGTCTACATTTGTTCATATTCTTTTGTAATTTCTAGTAAATGTATAATTTAGTGGTAGTGGTTTAAATATAAGAAACTTGAAATACCGTAAGCAAACCACAAACAACAGTGAACACGCTTAGTAATGATGGTTATGCATCGCAGTGTACATCTTATAACCTTGCTTAACCAAAAACATTCATGCCTGTTCAATTATTTCCCGACGATCATTCAACGCTTTCTGAGCTGTCTCCCAGCTCAGTTTAAAGCCTTCTAATGTGACATCCCAGATTTTCAGGCTGGTAAATTTTGCTTCACTCATTGGATAACTAGTTTTGTATAGCCCCCTATGCTCTAAAGGGGCTCCTCGAGTGCTGTTGTTGAGAGAACTAACCCTGATACCACAAAGTCAACGGAAATGTGGCTAGGTAACAGATTTAATTACCATTAAAATTGCAGAAGAAAGGATCAGTGCATATTTTTAGAATCTTGGTAGAGTTCTTTCCTGAAATCTGCAACCTGATATGGCCAATTTCGTACGAAGTTTTCGTACAGACCTCTTGAACGCGACCGAGAAGTTTTTGAGGTATTGTGGGGTTTGTACAGTTTGTAAACACTGTCAGCCTGCACTGTCCACTTAATGGAATTCAATGAACTGAACCAAACAAAAGATGACGAAAAAAAAATGTAAATTAGCCCCAGTAGCGAACACTTTTAAGTGTTAGCAGCTGGGGGCTAATGACTGTCAATATACGAATATCTGCCTAAGTAGTGTTCACTATAACTGCGATCATCACTCGATGATTCGTACTTACTTAAGTTCTTGGTCTACAACGTCGCAAGACACCAAGAAAAAATATAAATTCTCTTTGGTTGCTAATACTTTGTTCTTGATCTCAAATAGTTGTAAGACAAAAAAGAAAAATATAAATTAGCCCTGGTGCTGATACGGTTACCAACACTTTACTCTTCTAAATTAGTCGAAAGATGCCAATGAAAAATGTGTTCAGATTTCACCTTGGTTGCCAACACTTATAGTTTATGATTCCTTGATGCTTAGTCGTTGAGACAGCGTGTATAGTGTCTCGGGTGTTTAAGCAAACCACAACGAAGATAGTTACGAAGAGGCCATTGAATTGCTCAGTCCGCAAAATGCAGTCGCCTTTCATCGCTTCCGGCCGCTCGAGGCGTTCACTGATTACCATGCCACAGATTTAATGAGCTGTATAAATGGGTTTCGATGTGCCTCAGTCATGCAGTCTTGGTAGGGTTCGTTTCTTCAACAACATGAAATCATAGCTCCGTTTGAATGCCAACTGGAACCTTTTTTTCAAATTTGTGTGACCTCGATAAACATATTTTCCTTATTAAACCAATCCAGATGGCTGAAAAGGAAATTCACCCTGATTGCTACCTTTCGTAGCTCTCATTAAATGTTTAAACAAACCACAGCGAAGGTAGTAACAGACCGCTCTAAAATGGCAGATTTAACAATTAGCAGTACATAATAACTAAGCCGACCGAATGTGCCTCATTAATGCATCTTGGTGCATGCACTTCATTCCTTCACTATTGTGAAATGGCCTAATTTGAACGTTTTGAGGTAGGAGATTCTCTGTGCTTCTTTGTATTTAGTCTTTCTCGTTATACCAATTCAGTAGACCGAACAAAAAGTAAGTACGAGGGGAAAATGCAAATTTTCGGCCCTAGTTACGCCAAGGCATTTAGGTCTTAATTAATTTTACGGGTAGCAATGTAAAAACAAATCAGTGGTGTCTCTAGTCTCAAAACAAACCCTATTCAACTTCAAACACTGTGAAATAAATATTTAATAAATAGGGTGCTGATGGCTCTGTACATAATGCTTTTATTTTGTGTAGTTTTCTTCGCCGAAGACGACGTGAAATGTGTCATTTTCGGGTGGGTTAATAGCTGTATGTATATGGAAATGTTTGTTACCAGTGCCCTGGCGTTTCGTTGTTGGCTTGAAAAGAGTAAAATTGGTCATGTCGTATCGAGTGTTGTGTCGACGAGCACGAGTTCAAATGCATTTAAGTGTTTATTGATGAAAAAAGATGAGAAGCTCCGGACCATGTTTCACTTAAGGCCCCGTCCACACGTATCCGGAGATTTTTGTATCCGCAAATTTTTTTATGCGGATACAAAAATATCTGCGTCCACACGTAGCGTATACGAATCGTATACGACCGTCCACACGTATACGATTCATATCCGGACATCTCAAAGGATTAGTCAACAGAGCATGCGCATTACAAAGAATCTCGCGCGGAAAAAGACTGATTCTGATACTGTGACGTCAGCGTATACAAAAATATACGGATACGAGCGTCCACACGTATCCGGATACACAGCGTATACAGAAATTTCCACTCTGGAGAGCGTATACAGAAGTCTCCGGATACACCGAGCGTATACGGCGGACACGTGTGGACGCTAGGTGTATCCGCATAAAAAAATTTGCGGAAACAAAAATCTCCGGATACGTGTGGACGGGGCCTAAATCAGCCGTGATTTTGAAATTTTGCATGCCTTTCGCCCTCATTAGCGGCTGCGACAACGAGTACCTTAATAACACTTTTGAAGAAGTTTTATTCAATGGAGCTTAGTGACTTTGAGGTGACCAAAAACGGGCATCATCTCACTTGTAAGTTAGAACTCCTAGCATGTACCGGAGTATAGTGTCAAACATTGGCAACGTTCTAGGAACTATGGCCTGCAAAGGCGGACGCTGTTTGCGGTGGAAGAGTAACTGAAAACTGAAGTTACGATAGGTCTTCGCGGACCTAAGCACAGGCACCCCTAACCTGCGATCAGGCCCAATTGAAGCATCGCTGTTATGTCCTCTTATGTTGGCGCTCGCTACAATTGGCGTTTCACCTTTCCCGCGGAAAGGTTTACCATCGAAACGAAAATAGAGCCTGATCGCAGGTTAAGGCGCCCCAAGCTCATGCTGAGTACCGTATCACGCAATATAAACAAGATGGCTGCAAATTATAAGGATTTGTATGGGAACCACGGTAATCGGTCCTAGTTGATAGATATACGAAAAACTTCGCACTAAAAAAGCCTTACCTTACATCCAAGGTGTGTTGCTTGCTATCTGTGTGGTTATTTTATTGATCTATCGCGATTTGAGCGATTTATGTGTTTCCTGTTTTTCCACTCTTAAGAGAAATAAGAGTGGAAAAACAGGAAACACATATATCGCTCAAATCGATGTTTTTTTACTTGCGTGACTGAAAACCAAGAATAAATACTCGTCGTGTTTCGTGCTTTCTCAGTCAATTCTCAATTCAAAGGAAACATTCCTAATTGAAACAGAGCATCGTCGGCTCTGTTCTTGTAGTAATTTGACAGTCGAAAACAACGTGAAGTGTCGCCCGTTCTGCTTCGGTGAGATGAATTTCCGTTGTTATCTGAAGTCAAGAAGGTATCCAAGGGACTAATGCAATGGACATCTCGTTACGGCGAATGATCCAGCCCACAGGAAAAACGTAAATCCGTTTAATAATTTCCGTTATATTTTTGAGAGACGTTGTTGCCCTGGTCGTTTAATTCACTTAGTAACCATGAACTGTGTACAGCATGGTGGAGTAACCAAGTGACTATAAATACTCGTCGTGTTTCGTGCTTTCTCAGTGCAGCTCGCTTCGCAGAAACACAGGAGGAAAAGTCACGATTGCACGCGTAAGTAGTACTCTATCGTACACTCAGTCTCTGATGTAGTGACAACTTTGGGTTTTTATTCCATACTTTATGACACAAGGGCATGCACCTTGAAACAAACCATTCATGGTAAAAAACTCTTTTCGTAGGGCCTGTTTCGTCTCAGAAATTAGGATCCAATCGTGACACGGAACCGACCACACTTTTCTTTTGCTTTACGAAGGAACAATAGCGTAACATCGTTTATAGTGAGAAATGTGCAGGCTATATAGCAATTTTGGAAAACCAATGTTCAGCGTTTAGAAATTCGCGTACCCTGAATTTTTTGTTTCTGTCTCAGTTTACATTTATATGCCTTTGAAAAGCCATAAAACGATCTGGGAGAACAGGAAACAACATTTTGAGTAATTTGTTCTAAACGTTCTCTTCCGCTCTCTGGGATGATAACGTCGAAATGCACATGATGTTTTCAACGATTTTCGCGGGCAGCTAAACTGAAAGAAATGAGGTTAAGCATTTATAGGGGATTTAAGGTGGAAAATGTAACTCAAAAGTCGGTACATTGCTTATTGAGCATTGCAAAGACATTAATTGAATGTATAATAATGTATAATA
>JAEMWC010000022.1:1610000-1652500 GCA_016490735.1 Pachyseris speciosa
ATTGATCTAATTGTTTTTGTAGAAGATTGCTTGAATCCTTTGAAGTGTCAAAACCTGTGTCCAAATCATATTTCGTCCAAAACATATTTTGACACCTTATCGTGTAATTATGTATTTGTTACAGGTTTTCGACCCCATGTTGTGTATAGCAACCTGCACAGAAGCAGACTGGATGCCAACAGAGCGATAAATGAAGCAACTTCTGATGTTCCAGACGCCATTGTAGCTTATCAAGACTACACCAGTTTCAAAGCAAAGTCGTATATTAATGGTCCAGGCTTGCTCTTGGACATCCATGGACACACATACCAGAGGACGCAGATTGGCTACCTCATTTCCAAAAGCAAACTGAAATGGGATGTCTACAGTGCTAATGAGACCTCCATCAAAAGCCTTGTTCACAACTGGTATAGTGTGGGTGATGGTGATCCTTGTTTCAAAAATTTCATCCACGGTAACAGAAGTCTTGGACGCTTCTTGGATCAGGAAGGGGTAACATCAGTACCTTCACCACAGGCCCCAGGTGATGAAATATATTTCTCTAGAGGATTCACAGTGAAGACCTATGGATCGAGGGACGGAGGTGACATCGATGCCATCCAGATAAGTTTCCCCAGGGAACTTCGAAACTCATGGAAATTACATGATACTACATCTCAGGTTGCTACAGCCATTTCAAAATTTTTTGAGCTCAATTATTCAAACCTGTAGTAAGAGAGATTTGAAGTCGTCACATTAAGTTTTGTCTAGCTTAGTTTAGCTTTGAACTGTACTAAAAACTATCTGTCAGCTCTAAGCTGTGATTTTATGTAATGTTGTAGTTAGATTGCTGAATTGACAGAAGTTTGTGCAGAAGGGTGAGGAACAACAGCCTTTTAACATCAAATCCTAAAATTTGGGTATTATCCATCTGTGCAATGTTTTTTCAATCTTACCTAGTAGCCATTTTAAACTGCTTATACAATTTTATCCTTTTAATGTACATGTTTGTTAACATCGTGTAGCCATCAGATGCCCTGTAATGTTCATTAATTGTTTTTATCTAGTTAACAAATCGAATGTGGTTTAGCGTTGTCTATACTCTTATCGACAACGATATTCGTCATCACAGTGGTCAAAATGTTGTGGCACAGCAAATTTTGACCACTGTGATGACGAATATCGTTGTCGATAAGAGTATAGACAACGCTAAACCACATTCGATTTGTTTTTTACCACAATATCAGCGTCAAAGAAAATTTTAATTTCAGAACGCATGCTGAAAAAAGGCATTGTGCGACACGTTGACGCGAGCAGCGTTGTCTAGACTCTTATCAACAACGGTAAATTAGCCAATCAGATTGCGAGATTACTAGCAATTGTGGTAAAAAGTATTATGCTTTAAGTACTGTATTTGCCTTAGTCATCAGAGGGTATCACACCAGTTAACAATGAGAGAGGGTATCACACCAGTTAACAATGAGAATAGTGAAATAGTGCACCTTTTAGACAAATTGAACAAGTTGAGGAAAAAGATTAAGAATTATTATTTTATGCAGTTATTCTTAGTATGTTTAAATCGTTGCTCTTATTACCAGTAATGATATTGTTTTAATGCTTTGTAGTATTTCTATCCAATGAATATAATTTTTTATTATGCTTTCAAAAGCCAACAGCCTATTTAATCAAGTGTATTAAACAATTGTAAAATATAGCAAAATAACATTAAACCACTTGTTGACACCTTGTAACTAATACAATCATAACTGAGTTGTTTTCTACTTTGTGTAACTGTTTCAGAAGTTGGCTATTTAAAGTGCACCTAACCCCAAAATATTTTTTTCGCTTAAATAATTCTTTACACCTGTTCGAACACACTGCGCCTTTTTGCGCCTTTTTAAACCAAATCTTGTCTTTTTTTAGGCTGTAAAAGTTACGAATCATCTGTCCCATGGCCGAGCTAGTAAGGGGCATGGGTCTATTCCTTACATGACGTCACAAACTGCTTTGCAGTCATGTTTATAAAGACTTAATGCAATGGAAATCGGTTTGTGACGTCATGTAAGGAATAGACCCATGCCCCTTACTAGCTCGGTCGTGGGACAGATGATGGCTAAATTTTGTAACTTTTGCAGCCTATAAAAAGTCAATACTGTATTTGGTTTTAAAAGGCGCAAAACGGCGCAATACGTTTCGTACAGGTGCAAAGATTTATTTAAGCGAAAACAATTTTCGGGGGTTAGATGCACTTTAAATGGTTATATGTACTAACTTTGTAACACACACTGTAAGGAGCTATTATTTCTCAAGGTAAACCTAGAATTTCAAATCTGTTGTCTCAATTACTAGACTCAAAGGAGTTATACTTCACTGTTAGAAAAGTATTAGTACAGTAGAATCCCGATTTCTCAACCCTTGGTTTCTTGAACCTCCCAATAACTCGAACCAGTTGTCATTTCCCTTGGATTTACTTCACTCCAACACTCTAATTTTACCCCCGATTTTTCGAATCCTTGATACCTTGAACTTGAACCAATTCTCAGCTCCCACGGGAAAAATCATCCCTCAATAACTTGAACCTTTGATAATTTACACCCCACTGAGTGACGATTTCAGTTACATTCTGCTCCTTGAAGCAAATAAACACTTTCATACAAGTTTCTCCTTCCTATTTTTATTACAAAGCAAGTGACAAATCCGTTGCTATTGCAGAATCAAATGCCTCGTTAGTACAGATCAAGTTCCTTTGTTCAGCTGTTCTTTTGAAGCTGTTGTTATAATAAATTGAAAAATTTTATGTCTTGTTTGTAAATAAAGACCTCTACATACAACAAAGGACATATTTCTATGAAAATGTGCATAACTGCCCCCGCTAAAATGATACCTCAACATTTTAGCATAATCTGATGCCACCATCAATTTCACGCCCTCCCGATTCCTTGAACCAATTTTTGTTTCCCTTGGAGGTTTGAGAAATCGGGATTCTACTGTTAGTACCTTGTTTTCATCCTTCACTGAATGCTATGTAATTCTATTTAAATAGATGAACAAATCATGCCAAATATAAAGCTAGGTTGCTTACAGCTTATTTGATGTACAAACTGAAAATGGAAAATAAAGTCTGTTGGAAATGTCTGTTCTCATCTTTTCTTGTTCAGTTTACCAGATCTTGTTGAGAGTGGTAGCCATCAAGGCAAATGAGTTTCCCAGTTACTTCACTTTATTTTTAAAAATGTTTCCAAGATTTGCAGGTGACCAACAAGTCTGGTAGAGTTTGCCTCACATGGTCATGGTCACAAAACTAGAGGCGATGCCACTTGCAAAGTAACGATCAGTAATGTCAAGGGTATACCCCATAACTACTCAATATCGCACAATTCGTGTCCTTTGATTTCCTGGAAAACTCCTGGAATTGAAGTGGTTGGTGCAAAAAGGGGCTGAGTGACTGTTTCAAATGCCAAAACGATTCTAACAGGTATTTAATTTTATTCTTGACAGCTTCAGAGAAAACACATTGGCGCAGATGTTGACGTTGAAAGGTTTGTATTGAAGTAGATTGTTTCACTGTGTATGTTAATTAAGTAATATAGCTTTAAATATCAACTTATCATGGCCCAACCACTTGAACATCCTCTCTGGATGTGCAGTTGGTAAGTAGTTAGCACTGTATAAACCATGTATTATCACTGAAAACTAATTTAAACATAACTAAAAATTATTTACTAACTGCTGATTGTATACTTTGATGCTATGGCTTGTGTTTCGAGCTTGTCTGTCTCTTCACATGCGTGGTTTCCTAAGTTTGTACAAAGTTCCTAAGTTCATACAAATGAAAATTCCACAAAAGTGCCAAATTTATAGCTGCAAATTCCTCTTCACCCAAAACACCTAATGACTACTACTGTTAAAATGTCAAAAGTACATCACAAGAACACATTCCAGCTGCCAGCGAAATAGTTTCCGGTATGGCCTTAAGAAAATTCTTTGGAATTGATATGAATTTTTTTTTACTAAATATAACGATATAAATAATTTATTGTTATTGACAGGAATTGTGAAAACAATCCAAGACACCATGTGTAAAGTTGTCAGGTTGATTTCATTTCCTCCCAGTTGAAGGGCTGAGGCTGCCAAAGCCTCTAACAGCCATCTCTCTCAGGGTGGCATGTTTATAGATAAAGATGACCTTCAATTTCAAATGCACAGCACTTTAATTTGGGCCCAACAATAATATAATGCTTTTTAAAAGCCTACTTTAAGTTAGGTGCACTGTCTAGTCCTATCGGATAAAAGGACCTATTTGGAAAATATGACAAACAACTACACTGTAAGCAAGTATCCCAAAGTAACCATTAGTTGATTAAAATCATGTCTGCAGAAATGATGAACATGCTTTGCTGATCTCCTCTCTTTTGGAAGCCATCTTTCTTCATGGATATCATGAACATGGTGTTAAGGTTAGTCCACAAAATTTGTAGTGAACCTACAAATTATTATTTCTTTTGGGGATGTTGTGTTTTTGCTTATTTAAGTTTATCTTAAATAGGGGAGCAGGGATGGTGCAGGGGAGCAGGGATGGTGTAGTGGTGAGAGCACTCGCCTCCCACCAATGTGGCCTGGGTTCGATTCCAGAAGTCTGCGTCATATGTGGGTTGAGTTTGTTGTTGGTTCTCTACTCTGTTCCGAAAGGTTTTTCTCCGGGTACTCTGGTTTTCCCCTCTGCTCAAAAACCATCATTTCCAAATTCCAATTCGATCCGAAATTTTGAGGGCCACAACTTTGTTAGTCATAGACTGTATCGCCTCATTAAACAAAGTTGATTGATTGACTGATTGATTTTGCTGTCAGTAACGCATCTTCTATATCTCACAAAATTGTTGTTTAATGTGTCTAAACATGTAGCGTTGTTGAAAAGAAATGAAATTAGTGTTATAGGGTATCATTAGGGTTGCCACAGTTAGGGAAAATCGGATTTTTTTCAAGCTCAGGGAAACATCAGGGAATTGTGTATCAGTTCAGTTCATTCACACTTATTCAAACATAATATTAGTGTACAAGAATAGAAAAAAGTAAAAGAGAAACAAAGCTAGCTTACGTTATTCAGGGAAATTCTAAATTCTACCTGAAAGTCACTGAAAAGTCAAGGAATTTTACTGACAGCTAGCCATTAGGTTTGGTAAGGAGATTCCTTGTTAGTAAAGGTACAGTAACTTGGTTGTTTCTAAACACTCCTGCAAAGGAATCGATTTCTGTTGCTTCATTGCTGGCTTCATTGGCCAAGGATTTGTCTTGGTGGTCAGTGAAGAATCAGGGAAATGTCAGGGAATTACTAGTGTTTCTATCCAAATTAGTGGCAACCCTGAATTCATAATCATGCAACTCAGATAATTTGTGCCTAAGCGTTTGTCGCTGACAAAAGTTACATCCATCTTCTACTAAATGCAAGAAGACTCTCCTGTCAATCATTTAAGCCACAATATCCTGATTACAACGCTATTTTTAAATTTAATTGCAGTTGTCAAATTTTTATAACCTGCTTGGGAAGATATCCACAGAAGCAATGCCTACACATGTAAGTTTGTTTCAAATTGACAAGAACAAGATCAAGCATTGCGTTTCACAGCCTAATTCAGTGTCACATTTTTTTTTTTCAGTCTTTTTGGGGACTCATTGTAAATTTTACTCACAAAGATGTTCTACATGAGCTGGAACACCTTTCTCAAATTCACACCAATGTTGGGAAATGTCGGGTAAGTCACAATTATTATCTTTTTATTTTTGCTGTTTGTAGCCGATTCCGAATCCACTTTGTTGAATTTATTTATTTTAAATCTTTAGGCTTGGGTTAGGCTGGCTTTAAATGATGGCTTAATGGAAAGTTACCTTGATACATTGCTGATGGACAAAAATAAACTTCTGTAAGTTTTAGTTTTCCATACTTGGTGACATGCTGAATATTTGACATCTTTCGTTAGTTAATAAATTATGGTTAAAAGGAATTATATGACTCCAAACTCATCCTCTAAGCTGTTACCCCTGCGTTTATTCAGGTTGTGAATTTTAAACCCTTGGAAACTTTCAGTTGACTTGCTCAATGAAGACAGAATTTATAACTATTTGTTAAGAATAGAAATTATGTCAATCTGCTTCTGATTTGCAGAGAATCCTACAAGCCTTTTTCTTTTATGCTGGATGCAGAATTACCATCAATAATGAAAACTTTCTTGCAAGGTGAGCTGCATGAATTTAACTTTGCTTCCCTTCCAAACAGTTTATAGCCTTTGATTCTGCCAAAACAGCAGATTCTAAAATCTTAAACATGGACAAATTAATTACTGCTGTCTGATTGTCTGATTCGTTTTTATTACTCGGACTTCCCGCGTCTCACGGGTCGCCCGGGTCTTAAAATGTCGACGGTTCTTTTTACTCGGGCTGCGTACAGCATAGCCTCCCACGCAGTCGTTTCTAGGGGACTCGTATTTCACCTCCTCCCACTAATCCCCTAAAAACGACTGCGTGGGAGGCTACGTAGAGCGCCCGAGGTTAAAATTACCGTCCGTTCTTCATTTTCTTCGTCGTCGAGTTTCATCGACAAAGCTCACTTCCGGCGTTTCTGCACAAGCGCTAACTAATAATGGTCATTAGCTATTAGCTATGCTGAATGACCGTGGCCTAGCCGTCATCTTTACCGCTTGCGAGGCAGATGTTCCGGGCTCGCTTTCCGCTATCGACACCTTTTTTTTTGTTCCTTTTTTTAAAACATATTAAGAAAGTTTTTAAAAAACGACGACGTTTCGACGTTGAGCTAACGTCATCATCAAGTCAAAATGATAGTGATAAGAAAATGTTTAAATACTTAGTAAAAACAATAGAACAATCACATAAGAAATCAAAGTGTTGGAATGTTCTTTCAAGTAAAAAAAAAAGAAAAAAGAAAAGAAATCAAGCCCCCAATCGTAAATCAGCAATGCGCTGTGTATTCTTTTTCATGTGATCTGTGTTACGCGGATTATGTTGGCTACACAGCCCGACACCTTCATCAGCGTATTGTTGAACATAAAAACTCGGCGATTGGAAAACATTTCTTGGAAGCCCATGGGGACATAAACCTCCTCAAAGAAAGCCAGTTTCGCATGCTCCAAAGGTGTCAAGGAAAATTTGATTGCCTCGTCTATGAGATGCTTTTCATCAAGGAACGTAGTCCAAGCTGAAACACACAACCGATTCCATCCGTGCGAAACTTTTTACAACGAACCGATGAATGATGCCTGTTGTCACGTATCGGAAAACGTCGATTCACCTTGTGTCTTTGAAGTCTGAACAACTAATATGTTAAAAGAAGTGTCCATACGAATGTTTGCAAGTTCAACTGCGAGAAGAAAGCTTTTGACATGACCGAACGTAACTCCAGATGTTTTTAATTAGACTGCCGTGTTTCCCCGTGTCCGCTCCATTAAAAGGTAGTACATTTTGTTGAATAACTCAAGTACGGGATATCATACACCTCTGAGACTTGACCAGGTAGTTAATTTACTATTTTTCCACAATATGTCAATTTCTGGACTTAAGTTTTTGAATGATAAACGATTAGTTTTTAATTGCGTGACTTGAAACTGACCGCAGAAACGTTCGGCTTTCTTATGTTTCAAATGACCCTGGATTGACGTATTTGTAAACAGTTTCACTCTGTTGGTTATTTTTCTCCTCACATTTCACCGAGACTACATTAACGTTTATGCGAAATAAACCTACATCGTTCGATAAGCGCTCTCTTTCTCAAACAAAAATGCTTAGTTTTTTTGGAATCACTACACTATTTTATCATATTACATTGTGATGAACCTCTGTGGCCAAGAGGTCATTGTTCCTGCCTCTGACTCAGCTAACCCGGGTTCGATATATTAGTGGCATATATCGCGGGCTTTTTTTTCGTTTCTCTTTTCTTCTTCTTTTTTACAAGTGTTCTCAATGTTGAGCTGTAGAGCAAGTTTGTAAATTTAGGGGATATATATCGATAGGGTTGTAAAGAAATAGACTCGAACACAAGCTAAGCGCAATGCGTCCGATGTAAGAAAGACAGACTTCTGTCTATTCTTTTGTTTAGCGCTAAATTAGGGATACAATGCTGTTTTTTTCAAGCCCGAGTTTAGGCTAATTGTAGCCTCTTGTCTTTATTTCATTTGAACCCACAGGGCTTGGAGAATTCAAATTTGACTTTAATTATAACACACCCCGGCTTGAACCACTGGAGTGGTGATACCCTAGCTTTCTGCGGAATATGGCAGCTGCCCAAAGTAGCTCCACGATCACCTGCATCATCGTACACTGGTAATGACAATTTTAGAATAATAAATAATAAGCTGATACGTGGGAACTTGCTGCTCATCTGACTGTAAGGACTGCATGCAGACTGAGGCATTAAAGCCTGCACCTTCTTCATTGCTCTGTGCAGAATGCTATGCGGTAACCGGTCGTTTCGCAAACTAGCTAACTTAGGTGTTGATAATATTAAATTTAGACTTATATGTAAACTTAACATGTTTCTTATACAGACTACTGATTTGGCGATTCCAAAATGCTAAAACTAGCCTAAGTTTATACCGTCGATAATACAGACTATATATGTTTGTGATTCCAAATTTTACAACTACTACGCTTAAATACACGTTGATAATACTTAATTAAGACTTTTTTTGTTAACTTAACTTGATATTGATGACAACTACAACTATAACTTAACTCGAAATGCTACAAACTTAAATTACTACAACTACACAAACTATTGATTTAACGATTCCAAAATAATACAACTAGCTTAAGTTACACGTTGATAATACTTAAGTGAGACCTACACTGTATTTGCAAACTTAAGCTTAAGTTGATTTCGTGTTTCTTATAAAAACTATATCGATTCTTAACTTACTTGACTTGAAATACTACAAACTTAAAATACTACAACTATAATACTTTATTTTCACTCCGTATTTTTTCTGAGACGTTTGCGAACTGACCGTTTGCGAAACGACTCGTTTGCGAAACGACCTACATCCGCGTATGCTGAAGTTAGGCATTGCCCTGAAAGGGCATGTCAGCTGCCTATGGCTTCGTTGGCTAAGTATCAGGTGATATTCCATGCGATTTAGCAGGGTAATTGTCAAATGTTTAAACCAGCATGACTGATGTTGAATCTTGGAATTGAACTCATTACAAAGTTCAGAAATAGGAAATGATACACACTGCATGCCAATTGTTAGGTTTCAGGATATACTTACTTAGAGGTTTTCTGAAGTTTGAATGAGGCAAAATCATTATGAGTGAAGAGTAAAGTAATGGAAATAACAGAGGATCAGGGAAAAGGATTAAAGGTTGTAAGCCATGATAAGCTGCATTAACCTTGCAAATGTGACAAATGTGTCATTGACTGCATCAAGGCCACTGAAGCCCTCTCTACATGTACAAGTAGCTGTTGCTTGTTGAATGACCACTAAAAAGTGGCCATAACCAGTGCACACCTCTCTCCTGCTTTGTTTGACACCGAGGGTAGTCCTTTTTAAACTGCACCAGTCCTGCAGAATAAATTTCAAACCCTAAGAAATCGTGTCACACAGATTTGAGTTATCTATTGGACTGTTTTCAGGTATCCCAGTCAGAGCTCTTCAGCTATTCCTGTCACCATCCCAACGGCATCGGCATTGAACCCACAGGTATCACGAGTCATTGCAGCACAGACGTCAAGTTCCTGTTCCAGTGATGCTGAAGTAGCTGAACTTGCCGGTGCCAGCATGGAGGACAGCACCGAGATCAAACGAAGCACAAGGGAAGAAGCAGAGAGAAAAGGGTCGGATGAGCAGTCCTCTACAGAAGAGGACAATGATGCAGAGGGTAATAAATTAGTCTTACCCCTTGTTAATTAAACACTTGTTAATTAATACACTCTAATAGCAATAAATGGTAAATGATTTTTTTGTGCCTTACAGTTCATGGAACCCTCAGTTGTAACAGAATCTGCACCTCAACGACAGACACGTGGTACCATCAGTCCTACACCCCTTATGGGCAGCAATAAGCTAGGTATGGCCATTGGCTGGTCATCCACGTTTGAAACACAGACAAGTGTCGACCACAGCACTGATCAGACAGAACACCCAAGCGCATTTTCAGTTTCTGAAGAAGTATCCATTCCGATAACCCCAACAAAGTTAAAAAACGTACCAAGTTTTTCGCACCCTGTTAAAAGGACTACAAAGTTCAAGGCCCTAACAGATTTGAGGCACCTGTTTATGAAGATTCAAGTGTTATGCCAAGTACTCAACCACAAGAGGTATTTACTTAAAGTGCTACTACGATCAGAAAATCACTCGTCTTTTTTCTTCAAATTTCGAAAGAGTGTTTGCTTAACAACCGACTTGCGAAATTTCAAGCTTTAATTTGGAGATGTCAATTTTTTTATTTTGACTGAAATATTCTATTTAGTGATCCACCATTACTAACTTCAAAATCTTGAGAGAACTGGATCGAGGACAAAATGACGTTGAAAGCTCACACGAATAAGAATGCAGTGTGTGTAAACCCGGCTGATTTAGTATGCAGCACGGGAATTTTGTGCTTTCAGACTCTCAAACTCATGTTTTGCATACTTAATAAGCTGCATTCACACACTGCAATTTTAAACCAGTGAGTAAATGACGTCATTTTATCCTGGTCCAGCTCTCCAAGGCCTAATCGGTCAGTTATGAACGAGAGTAATGGCGGACCATTAAATTAAAAAGTTGTACTCAAATTAAACAGTCTTCTGCTTGAAATTTCGCGAGTCGGGTGTTAAGCAAACACACTTTCGAAATTTGAAGAAATAAGGACAAGTGATTTTCTGATCGTAGTAGCACTTTAAGCCAGAAGCATAACAACTTAATATTGTATCCATGACTCATTACTTACTCAGAATATAAGCAGTTTCTAGACTTAACAATAACCCATCCGGTAATTTGTTTGTATGTTTGTACACAGCTGTCATTATCTGTTAAGCTTGCCATTAAGTTATTTTTAATTGTTTTTTTTTTAGTGAGTTTTTATATTTCAAGATGTACTTTTAATGTTTTTTATATGTTAGTGTATATCTGCATCTTGAATAAAGTACGTATGTATGTTGGGTTCATTGTGTTAAAATATGTGTTGCCATGGTAGTCAACCTGGATATAGATAGATAGACAACATTAAAAGCAAAATAAATAGGTGAGATCTCGGGGAAATCCCTTCAGGGAGCTTACAAAGCATCTACCAATAGGAGCCCTGACGTTATTACCTAACATACTTAGAATATACAATGTATATAGCTCTCAAAATGTTTCAAACAACTCTGTCTTGGACTGTCACGCTGCAGCTATAACACTTGCTACAGCAGGTGCATTTTATGCAAAGTGGCAAGTATAATATGGGTTTGTGGCTTAAAATAATAAATGAAATACTGTAACTTTTGAAACTGCCTTGGTCGTCATTCATCTTGTTATCGCTGGGGCCTTCATCGTTCTCATAAAAATCTTTGATATTGTCATCAGACATTTTCATCATTGTCAGAGAGCAAGGAGCAGCTCAAATGACACCTCCAAACCGAGATCATTTCTGTGGAAATATTCTTGTATCCATTCCTGGCTTTCATCAACTCTTCCACCATTCCCCTATTGAAACTACCATGGTAGTGCACATGCAATGAACATTAGTACTTAGCCTATGGGCAAGCTCTCTATTACGCAAGATATATTTCGAATCCTCTTATGGCTTGCGCCTGAAATAAATTTCTCCCCAATTAGTAGAGCATCCGTGCTCAGCTAGATAGATTTGAGACTTAACTAAACTGATCGTCGTCGTCATTATTATTATTATTATTATCATTATTATTATTATTATGAGAGACCCCAATAGAGAGCTTACTCACAGACTATATACTACTTTAACTTAACCAATGTTAGTTCAGAGTAACAACAAGTATTAGTTGGAACTGACTCAAAAGGAATGACCTGTAAAATCTTTCCTCATGTTGATCTGCACACAGATTCCACAGACCATCACTGAGACCATCACTGCAGCAGGCTTCGAGGTCCTCCCAGTGAGTGGATCAGTTCACTCTGTACATGGAGATGAGCAGCGCACTGCAGAGCTCATGTCACTAGTGACAGAGATAGCTAATGAAAAAGGACTGGACAGTCAAAATTATCAGTGCAGGGGCTGTGGAAGAAACATTGGTGAGTTGCTAATGATGATGATGATGACAATAATAATGTATGCCACCCGACAGGGGCTTATCTGGCGGGTAACTGGACATCATTGTCAGGCTTGAATACCCCTTCACTGCCCTTAATGGCGAACGGTAAATCTGAGACTTTGCGAAACAGCGAGACTAATATATTTTCTGCGAGCCCGAGACTTTCTTAGCCTTGCAAAAGAAATCGAGACTTCGAGACGATGCTACGAAAAAAAAAATTGAGACAAGACTAGTGAAATTTGACAAGAATTCTGCGAGACACGTGTTTTTAGAAGAACCATTCGCCACCCCTATAATTTATTGGTCAGTGTGAAAACCCCCTGATAAAGATAACTAAAGGGATGAGGCCTTTTTAGCAAGGTAAATGACGAATGGTTGAAGCTAGAATGCTATCAATATTGATGATAATGACAATGATAGGATAATGATAATAATGAACTCCATAATTACAGTAACAATAAAATCAATTGTCTTGATTAGTTTGTGGTGGTTTTGCGTGATACATAATATTATTGTCATTATTTTGTTACTTGCAGGGATGATTTATGGAGAGTTTAAAGTTTGTACCTACGATGCCTGTTACTACTGCTTTGATTGCCATGAGAATGAAGAACACATCATTCCAGCCAGAGTGATCCACAACTGGGATCTGCGAAAACACCAGGTGGCAAAACACTGCAAGCTGTTCCTGCTTCAGATTGAAGAGGAGCCACTGTTTAATATTGACGAAACTAACCCCACCCTGTATAATGTCATCAAGGAGCTGCATGAAGTCAAGGTACATGTTAGTCTGTACATTACATTAGCCAGTAACCTAGACAACTACATTCTGTCATGCAAGTACCACGCAAGTAAGAAGTAAAATCGCCTACCATCCTATAAATTGAGTCAAGAAATTGACACATTATAGAAGAGTAGTAACACTAAAGAACTTTTCAAAGTTTCAGGGCTGTGCAATATCCCGAACTCAAATTATTTGGCTAAGGGTACCACTCAAAATTATAGGGTTTAGTATGGAGACACCATGTTGAAGGACACCAACATGGTGGCTGGAAACCAGTGGAAACATCTGGAGTTTACTTTCCGCCTCTATCAAAACACGTCACCTCTGTGCTAAACTTGAAAATGTTCAGACACTTCTCTTAACATATTGGTTATTCGGAACTCGAAAACACAAGGCAAATTGGTATTTCCAGGTACACTGTACGTGACAAGTTTTTCAGTAGTTATCCAGATGATACCTTTTACCTGGTGAAGGTAAAAACTCTGATGTCACGTGAAAACCAAGAATTGCTTACATGTAGTTCAAACAGCTGAAATGATGGTAGCAACTTGTTTTGTATACTGTAGGTACTGAGGACTCAGCTGCGGCATCTAAAAGGCTTCATATTCACATGTAAACATCCAATAGCTGAGGACGTGAGAAGAAGAATTTGGCCGCGGGAGTACCTCTGGGATGACATTCATCAATACTCTCTACTTGTCAGTTTGAACTCTTTTGGTTATGATTCTCTACTTACAAGGATTCCAGTGATTTGAACAACAGGCTCCTTTGACAGCCTGGTTTCCTGTATATTTAACTCTGATTGACTTATTTATTCTCACTTTTCTTGCAGAGTTAGAACTCTTTTTAGCATATCTTCCTGTTTTTCAGTTCAGTTTTAGTCCATCTTTTTGTTATTTCTCTTAGCTTTGGTCGTTTTGACCCACCCCATTTAGGTTTGTAGCTATATTGTGGGACAAACTCTTGGTTTTTATTGTATAGAAATTGTAATAAAGTTGTTGTGGGAGCATTGCAGAACAACCCACCCCCTTTTTACAGTTTGCCATTTCTTAAACAAAATCTGCAGAGTTGAATAACTGATCAAAAGTGGCAAGGCCGAACTGAGATAGCATGACATGTTTCCATGACATGTTTCTTTTGAAAGGGGCAACACACAACTTAAAACTTCAGTTTGTATTTCTGTGTATTTCTATGGCCCCCTTTGTTGTCACAGCCGCCTGTAAAAAAAACTTATTGAAATCCCTGGAGACGCTCAGAAACACTCATGCGTGTTGCATAAGTTAAGTGATGGAAGACGTTTTTTCATGTCCTGTTTCAGGATTTAATCCAAGTCCAGTCAGGACAGCTTGCTCACCATCTCAAGAAAATCATTGCTCACTGTACTAAGCATGTCTACAAGTGTAAGGTATTTAACAGAGAAAAGAGATGTTTTTGGACTTTTCACGACAAAGCTCATCAGTGAACTTGAAACTGGCATATCAATTAAGTGCTAACAATTAATTTTTCCTTATTTTTCCAAACAGCTCTGTTGTCAGAAAGGATTCTTCTGTGAAATTTGCAATAACCCCAAGATTATTTATCCATTTGAAGTTAAAACCACATCACAGGTACAGTTTTGCTACTAAGTAAATTAAATTACATGCCATTCTGTTATGTTCAAGAACAGTTTGTTGTTGTTAAGTTCTCCATATCAATTCAGACTGGTGCTCAGTCGCTATTTACATGTTTTTGTGGGGAGAGAAGATGGGATATAAGGATGGATTGATTTTGTATCCAATCTTCTCTCCCCACAAACATATTTTATAGCGACTGGGTATGAGTCTGATATTGATTATCTTCCTTTCCTGTTCATGTTACATGTAGTTGTGAGAATTTGGTGGCTCATCAAGACAGCATTTGCAAGTTGAAAATCACAAGGTTATTACTGTTGAGAACTATCGGAGAAAAGTCTGTTGATCCCAAGGCTGTGTGAACGTTAGGTGCCTGTGGTTTTTATTAACCTCATTATATCTAACAACCATTGTGTTATTGAATATTGCAGTGTGGAAAATGCAAAGCTGTATACCACAAGGCTTGTATTGCAGAAAAGAAATGCCCAAAGTGCATTAGGAAACGAAAACAGCAATCTGCCAAAACAGTTACAGCAACTGTTCTGGAATTTGACTCGCCTTGGTGACATGGCAAAACATCAATGCAACCAATATCTAATGCAATACAGTCAGTGTTGGATAAGATCATGTGGAATTATTTTCACAGTTCACTGCTCATCCATCCCTCCATGATGGAATACTGTTGTGAAGGCTTTGAACAGACATCTGGGCACTTAAGTTCGGAGTAGATGTGCATTCTTTCAAGCATTAACAGACTGTGTTTCTTTTAGTCTACTGCAAACCATGTGTGGCTGGTATTTTTCTACCATTTTCTAAAATTTCTGTAAGAAAATAGGCAATTTATAATAGGAGGAATAGTAATTTTTTGCTAATTTAGGTGAATGTTGTATAGAAAAATTATTATAGCAACTAAATTTACCTGGTATATCAGTCTGTAATTTATTTATAGCTTTTAATAATGTATTAACTAGCTACACTGTTTAATGAAATGTCAAGTTTCACTAATGAGCAGCTTTCTTTTTACAAAATGTGCTTGAGAATACTCTGTGATGGCCAGTTGGCTGTTTGTGCAAGAACTGGTCTAAAATACTCTGCACACATCGATATCACTTGTACATGGTGCAACTTTGACAAATTGTTAACAGTGCAACGTAATGTACATTGGGCAATGACATTGCCAGACAAGTAACTTCAATGCTTGCTATTACTGTGATTGTATTATTTTCACTTTATCACAGCATGATGTTCTCACAGCATGTCCAAGGTCTGTAGAGACTGGACTGTGCAGTAGGAAATGGATCTTGAGAAAATCCAAACGTACAGTCATGTATCTTCATTTTAACTGAGTATTACAGATAGCAAAGTTTCATAACTACTGTAGTCTTGCAAACACAACTGCTAGGGTATAGTAATGTACGACATGTTGTAACACCCCCTAATTTTGACCTTGAATTACTTGGTGTCACATCCTTCTCTCCTCTCCAGCAGTGAGTTCAAATGGCAATGACCCTGTTTTCTCTCGATCCATTTTGTGATCAGATAGCTTTTCAGATTATGCTGTCCTCCATATTCCTGGGAAAATTTTCTGTTTTAGTTTGTTGAAAAATCCTGGTTTTGACTGTTCATCATTAGTTTCTCCATCACCGACGTCCTCTATAGCCACTGACAGTTGTTCATCCTCAGCATGATCAAATGGCCAAGTTTCCTTTTCTAATTGTTTCACTATTCTCTCCTGAAAATAACAGAATTCAAAAACTCAATTTACCTCTGAATTATCTTGAATACAAAATATTTCAATTTATTTTATTTAATGACTTGTGGTGTAAAATACTGGCAGTGAGTGATATATACAAAGGTGCCAACATTCTTGAATACAAAATATTTAAATTACATGTCATGACTTGTGGTGTAAAATAATGACAGTGAGTGAGACAATTGTACCCCAGGGATTTAAATAAACTAAATTACAAAAACAATTGAATATAAAATATTAATATAATAACCAAAGGGTACCAGCACCCTGAAATAACTAAAAAGTTAAAAATGTCAGGGTGCTGGATCAAATAAATTAAATTAAATGTACAAAGGTGCCCACAATTTGTACTGCAGGGTAATTCAGTGGTAAATTAATGTCCCATGGTTTTGTAAAATATAAAAGGGAAACTATTGAGAAAATCCCCATATGAGCGCAGTATGTGTTGGCGTAAGCAGGGCTGGAAAAAGAAGTACCACCCTGTTCGGATCGCTATACAATTTTAGAGGATTCTGTCGCATCTAACCATTTAATTTAAATTTACAACCAGATGGAAAATGGAAACAGCCTATTGGATAATTTTTCTTTGGGAATTCATAGCTTTTTATAAGATCTACATCTTCTGAGTGCTCATAAAGAGTCTAAAGAGGTCCTATGATAAGACACTTATTGACTGTGTCAGGTTGGGCCAGACAGGAAAATATTTGGCTCTTGGTCATGGCTTACAGACTGAGTGCCAACTCTCCCATTCAGTCAATAAGTACACAGTACTATACGAAAACCAACATTTCCAAAATTTAATTCCAATTTGATGCAGAATTTCGAGGGCCACAGGTTTGTCAGTTGAATTACTGTTAATGAGTGTCACCCTCGTTAAACAAAGTTGATTGATTGATTTATTTTTATTTATACAATCAAGTTGTTAAGCCTAAACTATCAGCAGGTTATGGCTCAACAACTTTTACATACATACATACAGTACATACAACCTTAACCTTTATTTATACACAATATTAAATCAAGCTACAAGCTTGTGGGGTCATGTGCAAAGCTACAAATAAAAATTTAAAAATGCTAATTATTAATTCTAGGGAAATGTAATCGTTCAATCATAAAATACACAAGAACTGTTGGGAGAACTCTGAATGTCACTCTCTCAAATGGTAAAGTTTCATTTTTTTCAGAGACAGATTCAGCTTGTTGAGAGTACACTGTAAGTCAGTTTTGAGTAGTGTTCTTCAACTTGCATTACTCACGACCTAGAACATATACAAAATAATGTAGAGACCCTCATAACATTCCCCCACTCACTCTTTCTCCAATGACAGCTTTGATGGCAGCCATTGACTTCTGCACCTGAATTTTAAAATAATTACATGATTGTATTATTTATGGTTATTCTTGGTGTTGTAATTTAATATTGTTTGGATTAATCCAACTATAACTTTGGAGTTAGATGAGATGTTTCACCTCTTACCTTGTGTAATCTTGTTGGTGAAGGCATTGGAACACCTAGTCTCTTTGCCTCATGCCGCAATGTGAGTAGCATGTTTCTTTCCTTTAGCAACACATACCTGGGTAACAAACATAATATTACTAATAATTCAAGTATCCATGGATTAGACTAAACCCATGGAAAGGAGTAGTTAAAGAATATAGTTTTGTTCTTAAGTGATAAACATTATGACCTCTTACCACAGTTTATGAAGATCTTCATTACTCTTTCCCCTCAGTTCTCCTGCCCGCCATTTTCTGCCTTATAAGTTGGTGATATGTTAGTTTGGAGAAACCTTAGTTACACAAGCTGTTACAGTTACACTGTAAGAATCACCCTACAAAATGCGAAACCCACTTAGGCCAGTAAAGGAAAATTAGTTAAGGCATCCAAGTTGTTTAGCATGCCATTTACCCTGTATGTATGTACATGTATATCTAAACCCTGGTTTTCAAATTTGTTTGTACATTTAGCAGCCCTGTGCGTACTGAGCACCTGCAACTGAATACATTTGATGGAAACTTGACTTTATGCATGGGTGATGATGACAGCTTTATACTCAATGTTGCAACAGCTGTGAACTCAATACAACATGCTGATCAAAACCTGTCTTGATGAGGGAGTGTATTTCACTGATAAATTATATATATCACTGAGTATAAATTCTACTTATCACTGATTATTATAATTATATATTATTTCTGTTGTTGTTGCTGTTGTTATCATTATTATTACACGGTGTTAAATTATGTCTTCTAAAACTGCCCAGTTTGGGTTTTCAGTCCAAATAAGTGACATGCTTGTCCTTCATGCACAAGAGAACATTGCATTGAACCACTCCAAATTAACCAAAACTGGTTAGCTCAGGTGGTAGAGCATGAAGGTCACGGGTTCAAACCCTGGCCAGACCAACACTCAGGGTCTTTAAATAACTGAGGAGAAAGTGCTGCCTTTGTAATGACATCTACAAACGGTTAGACTTTCTAGTCTTCTCGGATAAGGATGGTAACCATAGGTCCCATCTCAAAACACTTGCACCTAATAATCTGTGGGACATTAAAGAACCCACACACTGTTCGAAAAGAGTAGGACGTAGTTCCCGGTGTGGTGGTCTATCTCTATCTTTCATCTGTCTTTGACAGTCGTGTAGGGTGGGTGGGTGAGATCAAATATGGACTGATAGCGGCTTCCAGAGGCGCCTTTACAGGCTGACGTCCGATCATACCCTTGAAAAGAGTTGTAAACCGCCATGAAACTATGTGATATGTGCGGTATTATATACCGGTATATAAACCATTACCATTACCATTACCAAAGTTGATCTAGGGTATAAGACGGCTAGCTATTATATTCTTCTACCAAAATCTTTTAACATTATAGATTTTAAAGAAACAAAAGTACCTGTGTTCACTGATTCTGGAGCCAGCTCTCCCTTCTCAACTACTCCTGGAGGAAAAAACTCGTCCAACCCAAAAGCTGCTGGACTTGTTGTCAGACGACGAAGACAGCCTGCCCTGCATCTGCGAGACCGAAAACAAACTATCCGTTTATCCGGTTCAAAAATGAAAATTTTATCGTTTGCCATCCAAAATAATCCCATTTCTGTACCTGATCAGATATTCTGCGGAAATAAATGACCGAAAATTGTAGAAAGCTCGAAATCTGTGTAGCACGACCGCCATATTTGTTCCATATTGCAAACAATCTCTCGTTCCCAGAGGCCGCGATCCTTTTATTCCACGCATGCAGTTTTATGCGCAGAAGGTAAGACCGCTGAATACCATGGCGTGTGTCGTGTATCCGAGCGCGAGAGAATCTGGGAAAATCAAAAATTTGTGTTTATACTGACAATATTTACAAACTCCTTTCAAAGGTATATCTGTTACTGAACTTGAGGCAAGGCTGTGTAACCTCCGACGGTGTTTTGAAATCACCGCTTTCTGCTTTACTCTTGTTTGTTTGTTTGTTTGTTTTTTTTCAAGTTTATGGACCTTGACCTCGGTCCGGTCCATCAAAAACTGACCCCCCTCCCCCCCCCCCCAAAAAAAACCAACAACAACAACAACAACAACCAACCAACCAACCAACCAACCACAAACAAACCAAAAATCAAAACATAAAAAGGTTAAACCAGGAGTGTATATCATCCAGGAGTGTATATCCGTGTTATTATTTTTTTTCCCACGAGTGATTCAGAAACAAATTGTAGGCAATCCAAAGAAATCCAGGAGAAGAAACATGCAGTTTTGGAATACACAAAGGAGCCTGAAAGCTTTTTCGAGGTCCTTGTAGCAAAATTTGGGCCTTCCCGAGAGATAAAAGAATTATCCATTTCATCTGGTCAAAGTGGGTGTAGTTTTTGTGTCTATATACCTCAGTATTTACGTTCCTCCCGACCAGTTTCGATAGCTTTCTCAATTGGAGAGAAAATTTTCTCGGAAGGTTTTAAGGTTTATGTTCCCATAAAGTGGTTTTCTTAAAATATTTCTATACAAAAAATTTGACTTGAGATAGACGTCGTAACACGAGGTACGATGATTCGAAAACGTTTACCCTTTATCCTTAAAAATGTGTTAAAAGCTGTATAGAGCACTTGATGAAGTTCTGTTCAAGGTTATTGGTCCTTTGGGCACTAATATTTCAAGATGCCCTTATCCTGGCGATTTCGCGATTTCGTTCTTTTTTTTTTTTTTAGCTTTGAGCAGATTATTATTTTTTGATGAATTTCTCAGTCCCCTGGATCATTCGAAAATAAGGGTATTATCATTTATGATATTTATTACTGAACACTGTTGTGTGGCATACCTAAAATACTGGGCGCGATCCATTTGGTCTAAAATTCCGGAATTTTCGTTTCAGAGGTAAATGGAACGGTAATTTCCAGAAGGTTCATCTCGAAAATTTTGGTCAACCTCTCGAGGTTGTCCATTTTCCCGAAATATCGGAATTACCGGAAATTTTCTGTTCCATTTGGCATTTCATTTCGGTGAGACACTCGGCTCCACCAGTTTCCTTTGCTGTCAGATTTCGAAGGCAAGATGGCGCAATCTGCGTTTGCCAATGGTACGAGACCGGTTTACTGAAGTGGAAAAAACCGTTCCATTTGACACCTGGGTATTTCGGAAATTCAAACCGAAATTTTTGCCCAAATGGATCGCGCCCACTGTCAGAAAATATAGGGCGTATGCACGTTACGTCATCACTGCCATGTTGGTGTACCGTGAACAAAAGATTTCTCATTAGCTTCTTTTGTTATTGTCCACCAACATGGCCGCCAACCCATTGTCATTGGAATCTCTGGAGACTGGTTGCATACCCTCTACAGGTTGTTTTGCCGGTAATGGCATTCTCTCACCACATAGCGACACAACTAAGGATTACCGTCATTAACATAGAAAACTAATTAAAGGAGTCACCCGCACGAAGTTGTTTATATTTCTTAATCCTGCCGCTTAATTTACACTTTGGTAAGCGCCCAGTCAAAGCCGGTATATCTTAAGCTGCTTTTGCGCTCGTTAATTTTCCGCGAATCGCTAACGAAAATAAGAAAGACGTTATTTCCGACTCCATACTCTCAAGAGACTTCATTAAGCCCAACAAAAGTCTACTGACGTAAAGACTTATTGCGACAAAAGGATTCCGTGCTAACTTTGAAAGGTTGTTGAACTAATTAACTCAAAACATTTGACATTAAGTCCTGAATTAGCAAATCAAAAGTGGGTTGAAAAACACATAAATTATTGAACATGTTAAAACATTTTCTATAGTTTAAACATTGTCAGTCGCTAAGTTAAACCGTGGATTTTAATTGGGTTTTTCTATCTTGAAGAGCTTATATTGTTAATGTAGTGGACGCCATCCTACAGGAATTGTAATTGCTTTTATGTGCCCACAAAAGGTGGTACTTTACATGTTCGTATCGCTTCTCTGTTACGTAAATGAGGAGTCGGTAATTCAGCCTGTATAATTCATATATATCCTGTCAGAGAGTGTAAATGCTTTACGCTGTTGTACAAAATGACAGTAGAGTGATATATGTCTGGTGAAATGTTTACGGCCAGCTTCTGAGTAGCGGTGTTCTATGTTATGCCGCAAGAAAAACGCACGGGACATGGTAGACGAGACTGCCGTTCACAAAACGGGGTGTTTAGCGACAGAAGGTCATCGAAACGTCTGAAATTTGGGGTTTAACGCGTCGATATATTGCTATGGAAGAGAAGAAGCATCAACAATTGACGAAGAAGGTACGGTTTGACTTAAACGAGGAGGTTTTCCTAATTCCAAGCAAGTGGGATCGACTGAGCAAGTGTAAGAGTACCAATGCGCAAACAATCGGAGGTTTTACACCGAAGCAAAAATCTCGCACGGTCATCGAGCGACGGAACAAAGTTGGCCACAGAAAAATGCCAAACTTTACGATGAATTCTGTCTCAAGAGAAAAGCTCGTTTCGACTTCAGAATCTAATGGAACGTCTTCTGCTAACTCCAGGCCGAATACTTCCTCAAACAAAAACGGCAACCACCCGAACAAGACTTCGCAGACTTCGCGACAGAAAACCGATGGTTGCGAGAATACTAGCTATAACAGAAACTCTACTTCTCCGGTTGAAGCGAAATTAAAATTTTATCACCGCCAACCTCAGGAACTACCAAGAGTTGACCTTGTTTTGCCGAAGATTCCTTACACGCCAGATCTTAAAAAGGCGATCGAAAAAGCTCTCCGAAGATCTCGATGCAGACGCGCAGCACTGGAGATTGGATCAAACAATACCTCGACTCTAACTACCCAAGAAAACAAACCAGACATCTTGAATTCGCTATCCACCCAGGAAAAATCCGCCCACAGAATCTTCCAAAGAAGACTTTCGGACAGTTATATAGGAACAGGGGAGGGAAAATCGACAGAGTGTAAACCAACTAATGGAGAAGACAGCTCGAAATTCAGTGAACTCTCCTCTATTAATATGGACGGTTGGAGTCCTTTTTCGGCCTGGAACGCGGAAGACGTTTCCGTGCGACCAAATCAAACGCCTCCCATCACACGGGGGAGATCTATGCCTTCGTTGATTCCTAGCAGCATACTCTATTGATCATAGATCAGAAATACCTTGAAAGGCGGCCAGGAAACGGATAAAAGAGACACATTCGTGGGTCATGTATTTGTACATATTGTAAAGAGACCGCCAGGGCCTTTGTTGCTTTGTTTTATTGCTTAGGACACGCAGTAGGAAACTTAACACACTTTCATGTCATCTGCTCAGAATTTCGCTTTGCGTTCACAGGCTTTAAACGAAAAACTTCAGTGCAGAGTTTATTATATGTATAAATCAGTATATATTTGTATAGTTGTTTAAGTTGACTCATTGATTTGAGTTGAGTTGAGTTGATTTAATTTGACTTTATTTGTTTCTGTATTTGCTCGGCCCCACTAGCCTTTGTGCTACAAATACTACCGAGGGTAAATAAAGGTTACTATTATTATTATTATTATTATTATTATTATTATTATTTAGTAATGAGCATAATTATAATTAACAGTTCTAGAAGACTGTCGTTAAAAAGTTCTCGATTAGAATCGTCCTAGCTCGTCATTATAATTAATATTTCAAGTTAAGATCAAGATAGAAAAAGGCTTTCATGCATGAGACTAGTTTTATTTGGTCTGTTCATACCGCAAGACAAACTTAAAATCGAAGGTGACTTCGTGCCTAATAAATAATCACTTAAAACGGATACTTGACGATTTATTTTGCTTTTATATGTAAAAAAAAAATCAGATTTACGATAAGATCGTTTATTCAAGAAATTAGTGAAACTATTAGATCTAGTTGATTCAGTAGAGTTTTAGTACTGTAAAATGCCACAGAAAAAATAAATGTAATACAGTAAGAGAACCTTAATTCACACAGATTGCATTAAAACCAGTTATCATTAAATGAACGTGTCTTTGGTATACATGTAAATTTTCAATGTGCAGGAATGCGTTCACGATCCATCTACAAAAATTACGGCCCTCCTTTCCAAAGTTCATTAAATCGGGGCAATTCGATCAGGGAGAGATGAAACTGAGTCATGGCAGTATTGATGATGAGCCCGCAATAATTGGAAGACTAAGATGTTGATAGACGTCCTCTTTTCTCTCCACTGAGAGACGCTTCCAGTTGATTACAGACGTCTTTTGCTGCGCATGGCAATGTTGTTGGTCCAAATGTGCAGTAGAATGTATAAATTTCTGCCTCCAATTCTTGTCTTCTCCAAATGTGTTCGCTAGAAAAATTTATTTTCGGAACAAAGAGACTTTGGGCTCTTTACGTTATCGCAACTTGAATAAAAATGAATGCAACAGACATTGAGCAGGTCAAATGTGAGAAAAAAACAAGATTAAATAAATAAAGTTTCAACCCCCATTTTTTAAGTTCATTTAATTCTTCTTTCCTTTTTGCGTTTCCCAACTGAATCGTGAAAATGGACGGCAGCTCCCATCGCCACAGAGAAATCAGTAGGGACCTTAAGCAACGCCGAGGAAGGCAACGGCAGCGGGAACGCCACCAAACAATCGCTCTGCACGTGCGTTTTACATTTTGGTACATTTCTTTGCCGTCCTCAGCAAAACAACAACGTAAAATGACCAAATTTTATGTTTTCTTTAGAACGTGAGCGCATGACGGTAAATTTCTCTTTCTTTTTCCTTACTTTGACGTCGTTAATAGAAATTTAGTTCATACAAATTTAGTTCCTGGACATATCGCCAAGAGTTAAATTAATTAAAATAATTAGGAAGGGGTTACATAAACGAGAAGTTATAATTTGAAATGACGTTTTCGTTGTCGTCGCCGTCACACGCAGGGTACGACGGGAAAGGACATTTCTTCCGACTGCACACATTTTGCCTCTCCCCAGTCCCCACTACTCAAATAGAGAAGCCTCCCAGCCAGTAGACAGGGAACTGATTTCCTTGCAATGAGTGAGCAACTCAGTTTTGAAATACTTAACAATCGAGAAGTTTGTACGTCTGACAGAGCTCCAAGGAGAATATTATTCAGGACTGATATTGATTACTTAGTGCCGGACTAAACTACAAGTGCGACTTTGCGATTAACCATGTTTCCACGGAATTCCGGCTAGCAGAAGTGAATTCTTCAAACCAGGAAATAGCTGAAATCCCAGTTGACAACAACAACAACACGCTTTATTTTTTCCCATTAGTTACATTACAGACGTTTAATAATTTAATTATAAAAAAGAGAGGGGACTGGCTACCTGAAATAACCATAGAGTTCAAGAGGGCAAGCAGCCAGTTTAACAAGTGATAATACTAAAATCTGGTTTATAAACGGAGTTGATAATGTAAATTGACCACCGTACAGGAATTCGATTAGCTGACGTTTCGAGCGTTAACCCTTTGTCGGAGCGAATCGAGGAATTGTGGGTTGTGTATGGTTTAAAAACATGGTAACGTGAAAAACAGGAATAAATTAATTGAATGAAAAGTGCTCGTTGACACCGTGGGGATTAAGAGTGCCGATTTGAAAGATCAATTTTTGCTCGAGATTTTTACGGCTTTCCGTGGTACCTTGATGTAGGGAAAGGCCGGAGATCGACATGTGTTGTTTGGAATGTCTAGGGAGATTAAAATGCCGAGCGACTGGTTTGGATGCGTCTTTGTCATCTTTCTCAACATCACGAAGATGTTCTCGGAATCGGTTACTAGTCGTCTTACTGTTTCGCCGATGTGTAACTTTTGCATAATGTGCAGGTTATGCAATAGATAACATTTGCGGGCGGGTACACGTGAAACGATCAGTGATCTTAACAGATCGTTTAGGGCCCGATATTTTGTCAGTTTTTGAATGAAAGGACAAGTTTTGCATCGCGAGCGCGCACATTTAAAAGCGCCAGGTTGTTCAGTTGTTTTGAATACGCTTCTAACTAGAAAGTTACCTACCTTTTTGTCGCGTTTGAATGAAATCAGCGGTGGTTGCGAAGTAGTTCTGGATCATTTTGCAGTATCTTAAAGTTATTAAGAATGATGTCTTTAACTGGGTTATTATGAGGGTGAAATGTGAGGGTGAATGGAATTCTGTCATTCTTTTCCTTTTGTGACGTCTGTAGTGCTGACTGTTGATTAATCTGCTGGGCGCGGTGGTGAAACGATTGAACCACACAATCAGGATAGCCACGTTTCTCGAAGAACTGGCACATTTCCTCTGATTTGTTGGAAAAATCAGAGTCATCACTACATAGACGTCGAAGTCTAAGAAAGTGAGAGTAGGGAATGGCGTTTTTGACATGAGATGGATGTGAAGATGAATACAACAAATAACTGTGAGAATCGGTGGGTTTGTAGTGCACACTGGTACATAAACCAAACAACACATGTCGATCTCCGGCCTTTCCCTACATCAAGGTACCACGGAAAGCTGAAAAATATCGAGCAAAAATTGATCTTTCAAATCGGCACTCTTAATCCCCACGGTATCAACGAGCGCTTTTCATTCAATTAATTTATTCCTGTTTTTTACGTTACCATGTTACCACCAATAGCGTAGCTCGATTTTCTGTATATAAACCATACACAACCCACAATTCCTCGATTCGCTCCGACGAAGGGCTAACGCTCGAAACGTCAGCTAATCGAATCCCTGTATGGTGGTCAAATTACATTATCAACTCTGTTGATAAACCAAATTTTCGTGTTTCACTCCCCCACCGACGCAGCACCACAGTTTCTTTAGAAACTAATCCCCTTTATTAACAAGTGATAATACTAGTTTAGGTCACACACACAGACAAACACACATAGACATGAAACATAGTGAGCAAAAAAAATTATGGAAAGACGAAATGCTATAGAATAAATAGGAGGAAGCTAGAGTTAAAAATAGTACATGAAGTAAGCAAATGGTATGACAAAAATATTAATATATGGTGAAAGTTATCAGCACGATGAAGCTGATACAGGGTCTGAAATCCTGGAACGCATTCATTCAAACAGGACTGGTTACACTCCTAGTGTAAAGTTGATTCAGTGAGTTTATGTGAATTTTGAGCAGTCTCGTACGTCCACGTTTATACTCTGGCTACAGTGTTCTCCGCATCATGGACGACCAAAGACCATTTGAACACGTGAGTGGATCTGCCACATACCTGGACTTTACAAGTGTTGTCTAATTCACTACTTCGACAGGCCAGACAGGTCGATAGCTTTTGGTAGCAAAGTTTTTGCTTTTCTTCTTGCAGGATTTTATGCTGGTGTTCTTAGGATTTTGAAGATCTTCTTATTGGGGTTGGTATATGTCAAGGCTAAAAGCTTAACAGCTGCTGGGCGTACCCATTCACAATTTTCACTAGGAACAGCAAGAACGGTTATTAATTTGCCCATGGGCTCAACGTGCGAAGGCGGCCGGCGTACTTTAACGATTTTAGGCTGTCGATTTCAGTTTGCAATTCACAAAGCGAGGACATTCTTCGCATTGTCAGTTGGCCAACAACTTGGGAAACTGTTTATTGAAATTATTTGAACTGAGAAACTGAGACAAACTCTCAGTGAGTATTGACTGAAAATTATGTCAGGATTAAAAGAAGATTTTGAGGAACATTTGACTGACAGCAGCCAATCATCATCACTGCACACCCTCTTGGTTCAGCTCGATCTCCGTATTGAGAAGCCCTCAGCTGAGCAAATCGGTGAGCCCCTGGGGGAGGGATTTGCAGTTACGGGCCTACAGTAATAGGCGCAAGCTGTTGTAGTGTCCCCGCCAGGTCTTTGGCGAAGCTAATAAAATAAAATAAAATAAATCAAGAGAGTTTGGTTTAACAGCTTAGATTACTAGGTGAAGTTTATTCCCAGAAGATCCAAAAAGGAAGCTGAAGAAAATAAGCAAAACGGAAGACAAGGAAGAGGAATTATGGGTTGAGAATGCCTTGGAGAAATACACGTTGATAACGCACAAAAGGCTAAAAACGAAGAGACAAACTTAGTTGAGGGCGCATTCAGAGAGCGTTTCGGAGAAATGGGTTGCTACAGCAGCTGAACAGAACTCTTCTGTGGAAGCCTCACCCAACAACCAGAACAAAAGGTGAAAAGTCCAGCTAACAAGACGTCTTACTTAGTCACGTGGCGTGGCCGAAAACGTTGGGAACAAACATCAACTGAAAATATCGGTACAGCTTCGAGGCGTACTGGTGTTGACAAATCACGCGGGGCTCCCCATCGTAACAACGAGCAAAGTCACTCTTGAAAATGATTACACCTGTACTGCTCTTCGGTTAGGTACGTTCCCTTTCATACCACCCGTCCGGTTCAGCGAATTTCCCGCCCGAAATACCGGGAAAGGTAACCTGCGTTACCTCGGGACCAGTGCAGTTTGCCATTTAGAGAAACAAACCGTAAGGTTTCGCGAAGAAGCTGAAGAATTGATCACTCACGTTACAGTGAGAAAGGCGCAAATTCAGTTGAAACTGAAAGAACAACGTAAGAACAGCCTGAACCAGTTCTTTTTGGCGCAAATCAAAGACAGACTGTGAAGCGCGAGGACGCAGGTTTCAGAAATCCGTCAACTATAGCAGATCTTGCCGCTTCCCATGGAAAATCTCTTAGTCAAGTTGAGTCATCTTCTTGTAGCCAAGGCAACAGCAGACTTTTGGGAAATAAACCTTTTCATTAAGAAAACGAAACTGCAAAGCATCATGGACGTCAAACGAAGGTCAGACATTTACCTACCCCAGCTCCTGTTGCATGATAGGGAATAGCGTACGCAGTCATGGGGCACTCGGAAAGTATATGATGTAGAATGCCAGCAGTCCCTTTCCGGACAATGGGGAACTCACGCCACAACGTCGTTCCCAGGGTCTCTCCTCTTCCCGCCCCTCTCTCGCTCCAGGGGGTGGGAAGAGGAGAGACCCTGGGAACGAGGTTGGCGGCGAGACTGGTGAATGAAACCCGAAGTGAATGCGCTGAGGGAGCCTGGGCCTTTCTCCAGTCTCTTTTCGCTTTTTTCTCTCGCTCCAGTCTCACCGCGCTGTTGATAGATTGCACTTCGACTATCCAAAGATCCCCAAGTTGACTCACGCAAACGCGTTCGAAGTTAGCCCCCCCCCCCCCCCCCCCCATCTTCATACTGAAGAGCTAATTAGTCCAAACAGGACTGTCAGGAGCCATTACCTGGCTCCTTTGACTATTTTTGTATTATAGAATGGAGTTAGAGTGTATTTGAAATCTAGGGCCGAGGGCTGAGTATCGCGTGAGTGAGTGAGCCGGATTTGATGTCTAAGACCAGCGTGAACTAACTATATAATTATTGTAAATTGCCTTCTCACTTGTGTCACCGGCACCTGTATCTAGACAAACCCTTTGTTCTCAAGCCAGCGTCTCAGTGTTTCTCTGGTCTGCATGTTAAGTGAAAAATAAACAAACAAACAAGCAAAAAACAAACAAAAAAAGAGTACAAGTTTGTTGGTTGGTTTCTTACCGTTTGTGAAAGAGAAAAGTAACGGCGTGACTTGACGTAAAAAACGGAAGGTTAACGCTGTGTCACGCAAAATATCTTGTTGTTACGACCATGTGCAGAGCCTGGGAATTAAAGGCCGGTTTGTTTGTCGCTGATAGAAGTTCCCGCCGATCGCCGAACATCAAGTGAACGTGTTGGCGTGTGTCGGGGGCACTCACGCCATCCAGTGTTAAGCTCATTCATGTTATTTCTTGACTACCCAATTTTTTCGGGCAAGAACAATTAAAAAAAGGAAAATCGCCTCACAACGGTTGATACTGAACTGGCCACAAAACAAAATCACACATTTTTTTAGCAACTAATTAAACTTGAACCAAAGAAAAAAATGGATCTAGTATCTAAAGGCATGTCTTTCAAGACAAATCAAAATTTGTCTACTTTAGTATTTCACGGCCTGCCTAAACCCACTCCTTGACTTGACAGACAAAAGCAAATGAACTTGAATCAAATCCGATTGTGATAAATTAGTCTTAGTTCTTATCTGGAGTAGGCTGACTTGGATCCTGTTAAATTTATATTGACCAAAACTTTACGCCTTCGTTGTTAAGTGCCGCGCTGAAGTCGGCGAAATAGATCTTGTGTTCCAAAGTCGGTCCGCCTAGCCTTTGTCGGCCTCTTCCGTGACTTCCGTTTATGGTGCGCCCTCTTTTCAACAGTCCAAACCGCATCCAAATAAGACCATCCGGCTTCAAATTGGCTTTCTTGTGACCATGTCTCGTCAACTTTTGCCGCTCCTTGGTCTCGTATATAACCATCATCTTTCACCATTTCCATTATTTTACATGCACACTCACTGAGCAGCGATCTGCATAAATTGTCCACACGCATAAGGAATTAGAAGAGGCAGGTAACAGGAGGTAAGGAAAATTTACGTATTTCCTCAGTGGACTGCAAACTCAAAGGTCATAGCTTGCTGATTATTTTGTTTAGAATAGAAACGTAAGAAGACGTGGGCCGATATATTTTGCCCGTACGCACCTCTCTGCTCCAACATCAATATGTATTTTCCTCTCTCGGCTCTCTATATTGTTTTTTTTTTAATCATCGCAGCATTTTCTCTGATTTATATTTGTTCTCGTGACCTTTATCTATGAACAAGAGGTGGATTTATGAGGAGAAATTAGATGTTGATCATTATTGAGGATTAAAGGGTTATGCTCCTCAAAACGATGAAACAATTTTGCCTATTATGCTGCGGTTCAGTTATCATACAAAGCGGATGGCTCAACGGAGTGAAGGCCAGTTCTGCAAGGTACTTAACCTCTTTTTCTTTCAATACCCGTCTCTTTCTTGACCTTCGAATGTTTCTGCAAGCTGTGGCGCTCTTTGTGTTCAAATTTGAAAAAAAAAAAACCTTTTTGCTTAATAACTCTTTTGTACCTCAGTTCCCTTTGATAGGCGAGCTCTTGTGTAACAGGTCTAACAGGGACGTATCTGAGTGTTTGTATGAATGACAATGTTGACATTTTCGCCTATTAGAAAATGAATTACAATATGCAGTGTTTGCGTGACTAAATAGCCACTGTAAATTAAAACAAATTACCATCGACTGTAGATCTCACGATAAGTGTAACCGTTCAGTAGTAATCCACGATGACGTAATAAACATTAATTCTGTATATGAATGTTTTGGATTAACTTTCACGGACGATTTCCTTTCTGAAACCTTCCTTGGAAGGCTTGCATTTTTTTCTTTTTAACTGAAACTCTTTTGTACAGACCCCTTAGTTATACAAGCTCATAACAGGGACCAACCTGAGCGCTTGCGTGACCAAATGAGGACAGCGGACGGCCCACTGAGCAGGTCATGTACTCTGGCTCTCTTGTCCACTGTACTGTAAAACAAATCACCCTCGACTGTAGATCTCATGACAAGTGTAATCATGGAATTCGTTCATTATTGAACCCATGTCCTTCGAAACATCAATTCTGGATATGCATGCTTTAAACCACAAAATCAACGGGGAAAGATAATCAAAACTCTAGCTCTACGAGAATTACGAGTTTTGCCGCTTGATCAGAATCCATGTATATTACTATGAGTTTAACACAGAATAAAGTACCGAGATGAAAATGTAGGAATTGCGTGCGAGTTGGAGCAAACATTTTGCGTGATGTATCGAACTGTAAATTAATAATTAAAAGTGTACACCTCAAGAAAGCCGATAATTACAGGAATAACTGCTTCGGGTCGGTGGAGAAATAAATTGTTAAATTCTTTGTGAGAATGATACCATTTCGCTGTTCCAATTTGATTCTGGCAAAACGGGGTTTCCTTTGGCTCACGTAGCTCATTTCCAGTGCTGAAACAATTGCCTTCACATAATGAGGAATTCACTTGGCATTCAAAATTCAATAAATCTTATGTGCTTGCGTGATGTACCATGACAGCCATAACTGATTAAAACTTCGGTAATTATAGGTCCTATATCAGAACGATGAATGTTTCAGAAAGTTGTAAAAGCGTGGTGTCAGTAGATGTGTATGCATATTCTCAGGCACCTACGATGATAGGGAGGCCGTTGATGAGGACAGTGAAAAAAAAGGCATAGAAAAAAGATTGGGGTTTACACATCAAGAAATTATCTCCTTAACTTCCGGCACCGATGAGTACATGTACAATATTCCTGGACGCCATCTTAAGTTGTAAATTTATACATCACCAAGGATTTAACAGTTCTTTCACTTGAAGATAGTGCCGTAACCACTTTAAAATCTCAAACGAGCTCGTGTCTGATTTTAACCGCTGAAAAAGTAGTTGTTAAAAGTTAAACCTGGCGTTGGCTAAAGTGAGTAAATGTTTTAGAAAATAAATCACTTGCCACGAGAAGGCCGGGCTGAATTCTTCTTTAATGTTAATGCCCTTGGTGGACAACCGGTCGTGATTGCGACGTTTCGATTAATTCTGAACTATCATGAATTTCAACTCAGTGACGAACTTCGATTGTTACTTAAGAAAATTGTGCACGTTTTAATGCAAATAGGACCTGTCAGCCGGACATTCATCACGTTTTTTCTTCGCAGCTTCACGCGAAGCCTTCACAAGTTAAGAACCTCTACAAATCTACAGCTTCTGTTTTTTTGTTCCTTATCAGCCAGTTTTTCTCAGGACTTCTGCCAACCAGTTCATGAGCTCCATTTATGTGAAAACTAGCTTTCTATTTCTTGAACCACCTTAAAATAGCAGTGAGCTAAATACTCTCTAATTTCATGAAGTTAAAAACCATTCGCTATCCGCCCAATATCGGGTACATACGCATGTTATATTGCAACGATCCGTCCTTCGTGTGAATTAATTTGCTTCACTAGTATAGTAGCACCTGTAATTGCCTTGTGTAGTTAGAATCGGTTGAGGCTCTTAGTGCATCAGCTAGTTATTACTTTGTCCAGCTCACTCCATATGTGTGATGTCCTGCAAAGGAAGCTGTGCGGAAGCATAATAAGCTGACCTTGAAGTTCTGCAAGTGAGTGCAATTTGATATCTCAAGCAGCGTAAGAAAGCCGGCAATAGTTGGTTAATGCTATGAAAAACATACACGATGTTAGTCCTTAGATTTGGCGCTGTTTCTAGGTTTTAAGTAATATTTCTAGTAGACAATAGCTCTCTCTGCCTGGCGATATTAAAACACATGCAGGAGCCCATGACATGAAGGCAGCCGAGCGAACGCAAATTTAAAATTGCTCCATTTAACCGACGGTTAAAACAATACAGGGGCAATGTGTTTTTAAAAAATCTTTGGAACTGGTTTACTCTGGTGAGCGAAAAGGAGCTGATATATTGCTGCCGTGCACATAGAGCGACGATAGAAAGCATTGTAAGTCACGAAAAATCTCCATCAGTTGGAGACGATCTTATAAACATCCGCTTTGTGGGGCGGACGCCCGCAACGATAGCCATTTGTCATCGTTCAAAAGTACTTCTTCGAGTTTTCGTTTTGTTTCTCAACCCGAAGGATTAACCTTTTTGGCGCCGGTCGTTTACAGATTTTATCTCGGATATAACTTTCAGCTTTGAAAAAGATCCCTGTAAGTTGCTTTTGACCAGTTTTTATTTTATATTTTATTGTTTAGACACATTTCCCCTTTATGAGTGAGCATGTGTGTCTTTTAGCGATGGTCTTTTTTACAGTTTGCACACGCGATTACAGTTTGCACACGGCGTAGAACAATAGCTTCTTAGAAAAGATACAAAAAAAAAAAACTACAAAGACTGTGCGCGGCTGTCACATACAGTTCAAGTTCAAGTTCAAGTTTCAAGTTTATTTCAACTCTTTTACAAGTGGATAATTCTTGGTTGGCACACAGTTACACGTGGAAACAGAGGCTCCGTTTTGTTTTATAACTGAATGAATTCTGAGAACCACACACGAAACACCATTCTGTTAAATGATCTTGAAGTCGGCAGGTTTTAACAACCGGTATTTGCTAAAGGGAGGAACATCATCTTGGGAACGGGCCCCCTTCAAATACTAATAAGGAGCATAGGACATTCAGTTGATCTAAAGCTCTGGTGGTTGGCATACCGCCTGAGGTTTTGGCCTCGGGGTACAAAACTATCCCCGGGCTGACCGGTAAAGTTTTTGCGATTCAAAAGGGATATACTACATTAGCCGGTTTTTGAACGGTCATATATTGTTGGAGCGCTTAAAACTGGCACTAATCAAATTCTAAAAAGGTAAGCAACACACTGTAAAATACTTCACGGTGTATTTTAAGCAGCCAATTAGTTTTGGATCAGTGAAAAGATAGGGATTCTAAGTACGTATATCCGCGATATTGCTTTTGGCCCGCCTTCTCATCTGCTCCAGCTAGTGGCGGCAATAAAGTCAAATTGTAGCTTGCCGCGTTTTAAAAATGGCTCAAAGTTGGTGCGAAGTTGTTTTAGTGTTTCGATGGAAATCCAGCCTGAATGCGATAGAAGTATGATTTGATGACACCAGTTGATTTGCAAGTACCGCAAACCCCTTCAGACACTCGATTGATCGCCTTATCCTGTTATCTACAGATACACAGACGCTCATATCGGCCTTCAAGTTCTAAATTCACTTCAGCGGCCAAATCAGTCAGCATTTCACACGCATGTCACCGCAGCAGTCTATGGAACTTCTAACAGTCTATTTCGTTGTTCGAAGAGTGAAACCCTAAACGGTAATAACAGGTTGCGGAATTAGGCCAGAAAGTAGTTTGAAAAAACAAACCGAGTATCTTTCGGCATCAACTTTACGAACTGCCAAAGACTTTTCTTTCCCCAGTTCCCGCGCTATCAGCTTTGCGTCATTTCCGGTCTTCTCAAGTGCATGTGCAAACTTTCTGTTTTATCTGCAAAAGTTGTGACAATATTTATACTTCCGATCTCAAGCTTTTAGCGTGTGTAAACTTTTTCCGATAAATTAATATTGCTTGCGTGGGAAGAAAACATAACTTTGTTCTGTAGAACATAGAGTATATCAGATATTCAGTTCAAGTTTTAGAAAAAAACGAAAACAATGTTATCTAAAATTGGAATTGAAGACTTGCTCGTTGTGTAAGCCAAGTTGATCTCGTTTTGTCAAATTGAAAATAGAAATCGAAAAATCAAAAGGGATTAAAATAAAATTTGACTCCTTGCCATCTTTACGCTTTTCAGAATCCTGTCATAACCTGATATATCAAATAACACATGACGCAGGGCTTCATACAGAACAACAGTCGGAGAACACCCCGTTTTGTTGTAATTAAATGCGTTTGTTCTTCAACAAATAACTTGCAGGCTAATTGAATCACAACATGCCTCTCCGCAGGACAAAAGTAAAAGAAAACAGATTATGGCATATGCAGTTTATTCCAGCACGGGACAGGAAAAAAATGCCGTAAACCATTGTGGGAGACAAAATTGAAATAATTTTGATTCGCCACAATCCCTTTATTTCAAAGTCATCCTTTTCCGCTAGAGGTGAAATAATATCGGTCGTTTCTTCGCTGTTTAAAATCCCACTCAGTTTATAAATGACCTTGAAACGATCCTTTCAGCCTGGCTGGAAGTGTTGAAATCTTACCACCCGTTAATAGAGCGAAAACAACAAACCTTGTTACACAGATGACGCGGAATTCGACCAATCAGAGCACGAGTAAAGTGGCTTTTGGACGTATCACGTGTGTCCAGGTTGCTTCCGGGCAAAATTCATGTAAATTTGATTCTACCCTGCGGGTTTTGCGATGCGCTTCAGTAAATTTCGTGGAAAACAGCTTCTGTCGCGGAATACTCCAATTCAGGCGTGTGTAACAGCGCAATTAGGGCTAAAAAATTTGCTTTTAAGACAATCTGTCGGCAGCCTCAGCGTGGTAAGTATAATCGATCGGTAACTTCTTGTTTTCGCCCGGCAGTTGCGTCACTGTCTCGTGAAGTATCGCGGAAAAACTTGCCCATTTTTCTTACAATAGTCTGAATGCTTGGCCTTTGTTCTGTTTTCAAAAGAAACAACTTGGAGTATGTTGCGAAATTATTTAAGTTATGAAGGGAAAATGCCTCGTGGTTAATCAATGTATTTGTTTCTAGCCTTTTAGGATAGCGGTTTGAATTCATGGTAATATTAATCACACCAGGAACAAGTTTACGATCTTGCCTTAGACACCGACATGAGTGTAGTCTTTCATCAAGCTGTCTTGGAGGGTGATACAACTAAGGTGAAATTTATACTGAAGTATGGACAAGGAATACGAGTGAATCAGCCGAATAAATATGGACTAACAGCCCTTCAGCAAGCCTGTATTGATGGCAACCTAAGCTTGGTTAATTTTCTTCTCGAGTGTGGCGCGGATTTGAAAGTTGTAGATTCTGAGGGTCGATCGGCACTCCACCTTGCCTCTGAACAAGGCCATTTGGACATCGTCAGCTTGCTTGTAAACTCGGCTTGCGCTGATGTCAACACTAGAGACAGCTCCGGTCGGAAAGCGGTCGATGTTGCCAAGAATGAACAAGTGAGAGCGTTGCTTTCACAAGCCATGCTTTCCGAGAGTTTCAAACAGAAATGCTGTGTAGGACACGGATGGGATCAAGACAGCTACGGCTTTAAAAATGTTCCGGGTTGGCGTTATTCTATATCAAGTACATCGACAGACTCTGGGGTGTCAGAGGACTCTTCCTTTAGCCATGATAGTGGTTTAGACTCTAGATACCCTAGCAGATATTACAAAACCACAAGTTGCAACAATTACGAGCAAAGCGCGGATTATTATCTTACAGATTCTGATCGTAGCCAGAGAGGTGACCGAGAGGAAATTGTTTTCGCCCGGCGGGTTGAACCCGTCGTTCGACAGGCCACGATAATGAAAAGCAACTCTTTCACTGGAACACGACATGAATACGGCAAGAAATTAGAGAACGGTGGTGCGCTTGGAGACGAAATGGCGGCGGATCCGGCGAGGTATCGCAGGCAGCAGAAAAATCGCCGCGATCCTACAAGACGCAAAACCGTAACCTTTGGTGAGAACGAGTCGTATTATATTTCCACACGCGAAGAACAGCGGTATCCTAACACACATTCGCTCAACCGTCCGGCAATTTCAAGCAGTAATAGACACCCATTACACGAAGGCTGGGGGACGTCAAGTGCCGCTTATGGTAAATCAGACTCGACGCGACATACAGAGGAAGGTGCATTCATTACCAAAGAAAAAGAGAAAAGTTTATCTGTCGAGAAACAGGAAAGCGGTTCGCGAAGAGACGGAAAGTCTAAAAGAAACATTCTACCAGGATTTTTAGATAAATACGTACATTAAGTACGGTCGGTAGAAATTATTTCAACTCATAAATTATGCATTCAGCGTCCTTTAAGTTGAAATTTATATTAGTTTCACCATTTTGCTGTAGAAAATCTCACGAGTGTGAAAAGCACTCGGCATGTATTTTAAGGCGAAAGTGCCAATTTTATTGTCTGTCATTTTCCGAGGTTGTGTTTCATATAGTTGTATTTTCCTCGGTTTGATTGTAAGTCATTGAACTAAATTTTGATATTTTTTAATTTCAGTTTTGGAATTTGAATATTTCGAGCATATCTATTTATGTGCGATGATGTAAATTTCTGTACAAGCAGCTGCAGTAGTTTTCCGATTTGTCAGTTTTAAACGATATTTAATCGCTGAATTGTGACATGTAGTTAATGCATGAGTCATTCCTATTTTCGGGTTTCTCGTGAGTACAAAAATAACATAATTATGGACTGATTTTGTAAATATTAATTATTTAACCAAACCTCGTTCAGTGTATATTTTTATGCGGTGTAAAGAAAATTTTAATAACCAAGCCTGATTGAAATTTTCGGAAACATAGGCGGTATCTTAACAACTGATCATGCGTTTTCATACGTTGAATATGTATATCAAATTTCTTTGGTAAGATGATCTGTATTAATATGAAGTGCACAGTTCGATAAAAATAGATGGATTTTTAAGGGGAAAAAATTTATTTTTATTCCTGGGACTTTCGGTTATATCTTATGAAGATTACGTCGCAACATTTAAAATGACAAAAATAAAATAACAGCTCTGCGTAATGCATATACTCCTTTTCTTGTATTCGGCTATGTAGAATTCAGCACATTAATATTGTGTAGTCTTATGGCAGTTGTATATGAAGAATCTCGGACCCTTTCGATTAAAATCGAGCCATATTTTCCTTTGCGAGAAGGGCAGAATTTTGCCAAAACTTTGTCGTAAAAACCATGAAAAAATACTCTAAATTGTGTAAAGTACTTGTCTTTGGCTGTCATCTGAAACCACTAACGTTTTCTAAAGAACTGGTAGCAAAATAATCTTTTTTCTTTTTTTTTTATGCCTCGTGGCCTGAATTGCGCAACTTAGCGATGTCAGTTCTATCAGCTTGCCGATCGGGATAATTTACCAAACTCATTCGGCAAAACACCCTTTTCCCTTGATTTTCGCGGGGGTAAATATTACCGTGGTATACCGAAATATTACGTCATCTTTAGAACTGTATCTTTATTTCTCTTGAAAGGCTTTCATTACCACACCAGACCATTAGATAGCAAATCTGGGCCCAAAACCGGCTGTAAAAATAAACATGACAACAGGAATACAACTACAGGCTTCCCTCTGATGGCCACATGGTCGAAACTCATCATCAGAAGTAGCAAAACAGTTTACAGAACTACACAGCTCTACATCTACAGATTGTTTCCCTGCCGCAGAAAGCCTTTCTACAACTTTTTGAAGGCACCCGAGTGCAAGGCCCAATTTTCTCACGAGCCATCTATGTTTACGTCACTTGGTTTCCGGTTTTTTATACAAAATAATTTGCAAAACAAAAGCTTCTATTTTGTCTTAATCACCAGAGCAAATAACTCTTTTAGCCTTTCAGACCACCGACAGTAAATAATTAGCAAAAGTAACTCTGGGAGTTTATTTACATAGGCAATTTAAGGAGTGATGTTGGCTCGGAGCTCTTTTGTCAACATGTTATCGGCCATACTAATGCAGGCAATATATACGGGGTGCAGTTCTGAAGAAACCTTCCGATATTTCTCACTCCAGTCTTTGATCAGTACAAGTTCATTTGCTGCTCTCACAGCCTGCAGTACAAGCAGCATAGGTCCCAGGCAATCAGCTCAGTGTATTGTCCATTTTCACTTATAAAGATCCAGTACATTGATCGAGATACACGTAGGCTTGGCGGAATCCCCGCATACTCTCGCATTCCACGCTTATTAGCATTTCAAGAGGAACTGCAAGTATACAAAAAGCCGCTTTGGTGACAGTGAAACGAATAACCAGCAACATGATGAAAGCAGGGGTGATGAATGTGGTGGCACTGAAGGTTTAGCTACAACGTTTTTCCGAAGGCACAATAAATGTACCTCTTGAGAATCCATGTATCCGACAGTCAGCCAGCTAATCAGTGGACAGCCAGCCAATAAGTCAGTTAGGTCGAATTGGCCAGTATTTCAGCCAGCGGGCATTCAGTCACCAGTCACTTTAACACCAGATCGGCTGCAAATGGAAACCTCTCCATACCAAAGCTATCTTCGAAGACAGGACAAAGATCTTTTCAATACCGTGGAGTACATGCTTGGAACTCCTTGTCCGTAGACGTGAGAGGGTATAGCCTCGATAAGTTTAAAGAACATGATTTTTACGTCTTAAAAGTTTTTAAGTTTTCTCATTCTCTTCTGTTTATTACCATATTTCAATGTTTTTGATTTATTAATTGTTGTAAATCAGATTATAATAACGAGGGCCACCCTAATTAACTTCGTGTTAGCTTTTTGGTGCCACCCTCTTTAAATATCTATCTATCTATCTATCTATCTATCTATCTATCTATCTGTCTGTCTGTCTGTCTATCTATCTGTCTATCTATCTATCTATCTATCTGTCTATCTATCTATCTATCTATCTATCTATCTATCTGTCTGTCTATCTATCTATCTATCTATCTATCTATCTATCTGTCTATCTATCTATCTATCTATCTATCTGTCTGTCTGTCTGTCTGTCTATCTATCTATCTATCTGTCTGTCTGTCTGTCTGTCTATCTATCTATCTATCTATCTGTCTATCTATCTATCTATCTATCTATCTATCTATCTATCTATCTGTCTGTCTGTCTGTCTGTCTGTCTGTCTGTCTATCTATCTATCTATCTATCTATCTATCAGTTACCCAGTTAGTCGGTTAGGCCCACTAGTCACTTAGAGCCCAATTTCGATTGCTGGCAAGAGATCGTGCGCTCCGCTACTGCGAAATTATTTTGTCGATCTTCGCTACGCTTTTCAAGGTACTTTAGGAGTTCGACCAAAGAAAGTTACATCACTGTTTTTCGCTCGATTTAGTTTCTTGTTTGTTTCATCATAAGTTTATTTCAAAATAGGTTATTGTATTGTGCCATCGTTAGTTATAAGCTTCATTTCGTTTTCTGTTGCTTTTTAGTTAGAATTTCTCTTGGTTAAAACAACGCATTTGCTGTCACAATTACAACCACAACCGCTACCAAACGACGTATTTATCCGTTACCCTTCTTTTCACTACCTGGCTACGCATTTCCTATTTTCGCAATAAACACTTGTTATATGTGGTGGTTATGCGTTCGTTTTTAGGGCCCCATGTACGTGCCATCTAGACATCGCTACGTAACGCTGCCCTGTAACTCTCTGGAAGTCACAGATATAATTTATGCGACGATGAAAATCCATCTTACACTACTCGAGTGTTCCCTCTTCTAGCCGTGATTCCGTTTGCCTCCCACAATTTAGACCCAGCTACCAGTCCTTTTCTGGTTAATCGAGAACGTAAGCTCTCAACAACGGGAAGAGACTGGAGCGAGGAGAGTAAATGAGAAGAGACTGGGAGATACCCCTCCGATGGTTCACTTTTCCGCTATAGCGCTAGCTGTCGTTCCACCATTAAGAGTTAAAAATAAATTCTGGTTTTATAAACGCTCCTTCTGTACTCAAGAAAAAACAAAGAGGAACTCGAAACTTTCGCGAAAACGTAATGACAAAAGTGTTTGATGCATCTGCCAATGACATACAATGAGCCCGCCTATCGGTTCCTTTGCTGTTTATAGTTAAGGACCATACAATAGTTATGCTTTGAACAGAGCAGGTATTATTAAGAAAATTATTATTGCAGTAGATTATTGATTATTCCGGCTTCAATAATTGAATTCTGTGGTTTTCATTTTATCGTCGATTTCAAAGAACAGGTGTGTTAGTGTAGTCATGATCGCCGATGCTTTATAGAGCGGTATTCAATTGAGTGTCGTAAAACCAAAACCAAAGCAATTACTCCAGCCAATCACAACAGAAGTAAGCAGCGCAATGAGCCAATCAGAATACGAAGCAATTACATGCAGCCGGTGTAAAGCGCAGGAAAATACGCGCGTGCAAGTCACGATTGGTTTGGGTTTTGCTTTTTGCTTCTCATTGGTTGAGAAAGTAGCGCGAGTTTTCCTGGCCAATCACAGAACGAAGTGATGCAAAACCAAAGCAAAACCATAATTACTTTCGACACTCAACTGAAAACCGCTCTAAAGTGATTTGTCTAAAAAAAAGTAAACGATATTTTCAACAAACAATTAAAAAGAAACAAAACCTTTGATAAAACTATAAACTATTTATCAGTACATCTTCTTTGCCATACTCTAAATAGTACCGTATTGGTCAATTATTCATTACAAAAGATGTTTTTTCTTCATCTGATAAGTAATATTTTATTCAATGGACAGAGGCCGCAATTTTGTGTATTCAGTTTGCTATGAGTTACTATAGCATCCAAAAGAACTCCGAAACAGCCTTCTGAAAATCTTACCAAACAACAACGACATGCTGAATGCAAAGTTTGAGTTTAAATTTTTGAAATAATTTTATTGAAAAGAAGGTTGTTGTTGGAAAGTCCAATCAAACTGAATAACCAAATTCTTATGTTCAGCCCTTCTGGGTTGGTTTGTCAGTTTTCGTTTTGAATTTTTGTGTTGATCGAACACTTATCATCACTTGGAATCGCTGATGAAATGTCGACATCTCGGGATGGCAACTTTTTAATCGGTGATGATCACCTTACGGAGCGTCTCCAACGAGAGGCAAGACAACTTCATCTCAGTAAATTTTCTAGAATTCGTAGCGAGGCCCACTTCGCCAGGTATAGAAACTCGTTTTTGAAATGCGACTTGGACCAAACAAATGATCGAATTGAACAAGGAAGAAAACTGAGGCTGGCCGAACTGGAGCGAAAACGCGTTGAATTACTGAAAGAGGAAAAAAACAGGAGAAAAATTCGACGCAAGAGTCGTGATTTATTTATTGAAAAGCAGACAAGAGAGGATCCAACAAGTGCGGCTGTGTCTAGAGATGAAAACTTGGGGCTACAAGATAAACAATGCGCCAGTGGCTTCAATATTGCTTCTTCGAGTCCATCACGAGCCACATCAGTGGAGGAAGACCGCGAGTTGGAGGGAAGACATGAGTCGACATCGGCGACGAAGCCAAGAGTTCAAGTAACATCGTCTATGAGTTTTGGCGATGATCTAGGAAGTTCAGATGGAAGAACCGTTCACGTGAATAAACATGCAAACCATAAAGAGAATTCAAGCGACACTGTGTTGACTGAGAGCAGTGAAA